>VDFB02083383.1:0-28272 GCA_007258455.2 Sequoia sempervirens
GCTTCTACAATAAAATAAATCACAGACTATCCTTTGTCTTTTCAGAACCATACTCATTCTGAGAAACATGCATAACTCTTCTTTCCTTCTCCATGCATCCCAAGGTTGAGTTTTCTTAAGAATTAGATCCTAAAAGTTCAGGCAAGTTATCAAAGTTTCTCCTAGACTCTGATATTTCCACTGTGATCGAACTAGACTCTGAACACAAAACAAAGGGTATATGAATTCAAATTTGTTAAAGTGAGCAAACATTGAGCAAGAGTTCCTTGTGAAGCCATAAGGTGTTGTAAAATCAATGTGTGTGAACTCTAATCAAGTTTACAGGGAGATATCAGAGTGAGTAAATAGTGATTGATGATTGCAGGAGTTGCTGGCAGTGTGTTGAAACTTAATGAGAACTCACATATCTGAGTCTGAGTCAGGTGTGGCAAGTCTGTAGCCTCAACTTGATGAGTCTGCATAAAAAACAGAAAATCGATTCAAAATTGAAAAAAACTATCAAAAATGTTTTTTATGTATGATATTTTTTTAATTTCCAAGTTTTGGCTGAGATTTTCCACTTAGTTAAAGAACAGCTGGCCGAGTTTTCAAAGAGTCTGAGTCTCAACGCTATGGTTGCCAGTAAACAGAGATCATACGTCAAATAAACTTTGGGAACTGTCATTGTTAGGGATTCCAATGAGTTTCTGGCTTGTGGTGTCCTTGAGAAGTATGTGTAACTCCTTAGTCTCTTTTAAGATTAATTTCAGGGCTTTCCCTTGAATAACGTTTATATCTAGACTTTTTTCAACAAGATTTTGTCCCATAAGGTTATTTATAGACCAATGTTAACAAATTCATGATAAAGAAAAACCAACAATATTGATTTTCTTTCAGCAGGATATTGTGACATAATAGTATCTTTGTAGTTAATACCAATGTTAATACTTGATCAGGAAAGATTAACAAAGGTCCCGATAAATACGAAGTGAGAATATTGCGTAAATATTGGATAATTCAAAAAATTTGGGAAATTGATGAACTGTTTAAAATTCTCTAAAAAAAAGTCTATAGGCTTCTGGATGTTACTTTTGTGCAATTTTTTTGAGAAAATTTGTTTTCCTCGAGAAGAGTTCTAATTTACAAAAATTGTTGTTTCTAATTGGCCCAGGGAAAATTGAGATTAATTGCCTATTTCAGAAAGAGATCTTTAAACTGCTTTAGAAATTTAGGACATTCATTTGTCTTTCTAATGAGCCAAGGTTTTATTGTACAAAAATCAAGGGTATTTAAATGGTAAACCCATTGATCACATACTTGGACTTGACTTGGACTCAGTGGACCAGAAATTTCTGACTCCACAAAACTCAGCAACTTAAAAAAATACTAAAATGTCTTTGAAAAACACAAGTTTTATACAAAATGCAGTTGCAAAATGTATCAAATGGCATTCCTCTACTGTTAGGTGCATGCCATTCAATGTAATTTGCAAATTTTTGTTTGAAACATTTACTCACACCCTATATAGCACACGCTTCCTTGTTCTGGGCAGCCACTTATATTTACAAAGATCTGTCTTTGCACTGCTGACTGTGTGTCTGTCTTCAACAAAGCACATTTTCATTTCAAAATGATGTTTCTATGCACAAAGTTGTGTGTCCAACTGTGCTCTTGTAGACTTGATAAACTAAAACTTGTTTTTTCCCTTGTCCTGTGTGTGCTTCACCATTTACCTGCGATTTGGAGTTTGAAATTTTTAATTTTTTTTTGATACCCTAAGGCACATGATTATGTGCATAAACAATTTTCAAAACTCAAAAACCTTTTCTCTTTTTAGCATTTGCTGCTGATAGTGTATTGAGGATTCCTGTGTCTCTAAATATCATGTGTAAGGTTTAAAAAGGTCAAAAACTGTGTGTTTGCGAGTTATATGCTTGGACTTGCAGAGTACTCTCCCAAGTTTGGGCATAAAACTTGCCAAGTAACCTCCTCTTCTGAGTTGCGAGTTAAGCTTGAAAATTTTCCTTCTGCAAACTATGCTTGAACCAACTGTTATATGATATGGGGCTTTGTTAGGAAATAGTTACCTGACTTTCACTAGGCACCTATTTGAGAAATAAGCAGCAAGCAACAATCTGGCATTCGTTAACGAGAATGTTTTCAGTAGTTTCTATCTTAAATACTTCAACAGTTATAATTAAAATAGTGTAAACTAAGAAGATCAACTTCCAATAGTGAAGATGGCATAGAAAATTCTATTATTATTAAGATATAACATACAATGTTTATATAAACATATAGCTGGAATCCTTATAATTTAAAATTGTGTGATTTGAGTTTCCAGAGTGCAGCATTGATGACTGTCAATTTGGAGTACAATATGCTCATGATATGTCCTATTTCTATCTTTTTATTAGAAATTGAAGAAGTGTTTGACTGTTTGAATACACTTGGAGAGTATTTAACGTGTTTCCATAGACATTTTGTGCTCTTATTGGTTTCTAATCTGTAAGGAGAAATTGTGTTGCAAATCTAACTGATGACACTTAACTCTCCTCCTGAACTTAACTGAACCTTGAACTCCTAGAGATAAGTTATGCATTACAATGTGAGTGTTATGTTGCCCTTGTGAGTTTCAAGGATCCTAAGGAATTCCTGTCATTTTATGAGGTGTGGAGCAGCATTGCTCACTGATTGCTGCTTATGTTTTTTTGTTCTTCATTCCTAATATTGTTTATCCAACTTTGCTTATGCGAGTTAAAGTCAAGTTTTGAGGAAATTGGAAAGACTGTTGCTTAACTTCAACAGCAAGTGCATACGCTTTGCATTTTTCTAGCAAAGAAGTTTCAGGATTTGTAGTGCCTTGAGAAAGTTTTCTGTTAAACTCAGTGTTGCGTTATGGATTTTTTTTATACAACCTAACTCTTTAACGAATAGTACAGAAAAGCATGACCAAATAATCTCTGCTGATATATGTTTATCCAGCTACCGAGTTTTGTACCTCTTCTAAACTAGAAACTGCCCAGTGGTACTTGGGTAAATTGAAAATTCTTGTCTGCTATCTAATTATACACAAAATATGTTTGAACGAGGGTCAGCTGTTGATTACTATTTCCCAAATATTATAGTTGTATTCTTCTGACCTACATCATTTTTTTCAAAGTTTGACCTAGTGTGTTATGATCGAGCTAGTTCTTCTTGTGTTGGTCTTCCATGATCAGAAGGTGCTCTTAGTAATGATTGCCGATTCCTGTTTCAGCTATTCAAAATGAATTTGAATTATGATGCATTTTCTCCATTCAATTGTTTTCCTTCTAAAAATGTTTGCTTGGCACATATCTTTGTAACTTGCATAAATATATACCTATTGTTTTGGCTGGTAATATATTGTGATGCTTTATTTAATTAGTATTCAATGATCAATACTTATACGATGAATATACTAACTTGTAGAGATATCTTTTCCTTTAATTTTAACAGGAATTCCATTTGATTGAGAAAAAGGAGCTTGAATTCCATTTGATTGAGAAAAAGGAGCTTGCACCCCTTCAGGATTTGATAGATTCCATTCTAATTCCATACTAAAATGAATTTAGCATTATAATTTTAGTTTCTGTCAATTTCCGTACTTTAAAATATTCAAAAAGTTGTAAGGTTGGTTTTCTCAAGGAATACCCTTAACTGATAAGTTGTTGGTATGTTTGTGCAATAAATGTATAGCTTAGTGAAGAAACCTTTTTTAATTGGGTGTGGTTTCAATGTGACTTTGTTTTAACGGTGATTCCTATATAATAAACTTATTTCTATATCCAAACTAGAGAGTCAAAGTTCTCTAGATTGCCCAATGCAATGTAGACACTTACGAATCTGGCCTTTGTCGCTGCCATGATATTTAAATAATCTCTGTTTTGTACATATAACAGATGGAAGTGGTAATATGTTGTGGTTGAGGTTGAGATTTAATATATATATATATGGTAGCTAAAATCTACATTTACCTCATATATCCAAACTTTTGAGTTATTAGCAAATGAAGTAAAAACAAACTAAGCAAACCCTATGAAATATTGAAACTAAGCAAACCCTATGAAATATTGAATCTTTCTTCATAATGCAATCAAAACATCAAATGAACTAAATGAAAGCATAAACAAGAATCAAAACCCTATCTCATATTGGATTGGTGTTTCTATGGAAAGAAACCCTTTCCCAATCTTTGATCATGCTAAACTAAATGATATGAAATGCCTAGATGATGATGGAAAATGCTAAGATTGTGTAGATGGAATGATAGAATTTTTGGAGATGATGGAGATTGTTGTGGAGGATTTGCTTGAGGATGAAGCTTCTATTTAAGGATTTTCAAAATGTTAAGTGTTGAAGAGGGACCAATGTGGGACTAAGATTGGACCAATGAAAGAAGGACACTTGTCATCATGTGAGTGGTTGATGCATGTGCAAGATTTGGGAAATGTGCCCAAGAGAGGGAGTTTCACATTTGAATTTGAGAGGCAAGATGAGTGGGGGACAAGGAAATGATTAAAAAAATGTAATGTTGGAGGGACAAATCAACTTGCCATGTTGAGTGAAAATGGTGATTTAGATAAATCAATAAATTGATTTATTGGTGCAAGTTGTAAAATCTAGAGAATGCAAGTGGGTGAGATTATCATTTGATCATGGTTAGATTGATGATGATCAGGTTAGCTTAATGGTGTTTAGATGATTTTGACTTTTAGGACTTAAATATTTGATTTATTTGAATCAGAAAATGATGTAATATGATTTGGAGATAAAGTCCTGATTTATTTGATGAATGGAATACGATTATGCATGATGTAATTTTGACGTGTCTACAAATATATCATATATTGGCTAAAAATGTGAGTACAATTTGCGTGTAATTTTTATATGATGACTTCAATCCTAGTAGTAGTATCGATTCAGTTTATTCTCCACACTTATTTACTATTGAAAAGAAATGACTTTAGTCACTTACTGTGACATGAGCGCAATTTGGTTTGTAGACTACTAGTTAATCCCAAGCCTAAGATTTGTCGAATATTTTACACCACTCAAGATATTGCTTGTTCAGTTAATTCCTAGCCCAAGATTTGTTAGTATTTGAGTATTTTATTTGCATCATTCTTATCAATTTCGTTTGCATATAATTTCAGAATCACAAAAACAGACAATTAACTATCTGAAAAGTAAATCTTGCATTTGTCTCTGATCCCAGTTTTTCCTTAATTTTAGATTTTCTTGTAAAGCATGTTCTAGTTACCTGACAAATGCTTCATTCTATAAAAAGAAAAAAATGTAAAATTGAATGAATAGTCATGAAAAACACTATACTACTATATATATATGAATAATGCTGGCTTTTAGATACAATTTTATCTACATTGTAAAAACAAAGGATACGGTCATACTGTATTATAATTCATCAGAGGAAATGGAATATCTAGGCCATACATATCAAACAAATTTCTTGAGATTAAACCCCAAAGCAAGTAACAATATTAATCATTTTTTCATTTCCTCTAAAGACAGGACTGCAAAAGATTATCCAATATATCTGTACGCTGAAAGGCATTTCCTACAGTCACAGCAGAACAGGAGCTAAAAGATTCAGTTTACACAAAAACTCAACATTAAATCTCGCATGCATAATAAATCCTAACCGCATGAATAATCTCAGATGCATAAGAAATCCGAACCGCACGAATAATCTCAGATGCATAATATATTAATTGGTTAGAAGGTTTTTTATCAGCATTCAAAGGAATGTCCAACGTGAACAAGTGTCTTCGACGGCGTACAAAATAAAGGAATTCCTTCTCGCACCGCTGCTCAATCAGTCTGCGGAGAGCATTATTCGGGATAAGATTCTTGCGCAGAAGCTGCTGCACGGATTTGGGACACGTGGTTCATCGTGTGCAGAAGCTTGCTGCAGAAGACGGCGGACATTCCTCAATCCACCTGGTGATCGAAACACGGTCGTACCGCTGCTCAATCAGTCTGCGGAGAGCATTTATTAGGTTTTGTTATATTTGATCTCGTTTAGTTATTTTGACAACTTATAGTTCAAAGATTTTTTAAATATATTTTATTTATTCTCTTTTATTAGATATTTTATTCAAATTCATCTCACATAGCGTAAAGATTTGTTTTTTATATTATTTATATTATATTTTATTATATTAGGTTATGTTTTTAAACACAAGAAAAAATCGTCCTTCAATGAGAATCACTATAGTGGCAAAAAGGTGTCGTGCAAAATCGAACATCTATGTGCACCAAATCAAGTTGAAGCATCTTACCCCATCCATAATAAATCCAACACTCCATCCATCTTATCCATAATAAATCAGTTCATCCATGAACCGTCTATCAAATCCATGTTCACCCATCGCCATCCATAATCCAAATCATTAATAAATCCGTTCATCCATGAACCGTTTATCAAATCCATGTTCACCCATCGCCATCCATAATCCAAATCTTCTTGATCTTGGTCGACGTTTAGTGTACACTTAACACTTACTTATGGTAAATTTCTTGACATGGGTTGTTATCATTCACCATACCCACTGTTATCTGAGCCATCAACAATTCTCCAAATGACCATCCGCTATCCAGATTGTAATCCACCCATTACATTGCATAAGCATACATATATTCTTTTCATATAATAAAGGAGTATGCAAAACATGCTAGAGGTGTTCTCTATATATTACAAGCAATTTGTATTTAATTCAAGCAAAATTGTATATATTTGGGAGTACGAAAAATGTCAAAGGTGTTCCTTTATATATTACTGACATTTTCTATATAATTCGAACAAGCTATAATGAACACATTTTATGTTTACTTCTTTATTCTTTGATACAAATGGTTATAAACCCATTATTTTTTCATGATTTCTATTTTCTGCTGTGAGATTAAAACTTTGTTTGTTTTGGTACTGGTCGCTGGCTTTATCTCCAAATATGTATTACACATACTTTGTAAAAATATACATACAATTTTATACAAGTGCTAAACTACATGTCACACCCCCTCTTACTTCTCTATATTTTTCCATCTACGTAACCCTTGCAACCCCTCTGGTGCAAGTGCTAGTATAACAAAAATATAATAGTGTATTTGTATTATATTATTCTTATTTTTTATTTTTTCGTTTTATTCATATTATTTTTATTATTGTTTTAAATTAATTTAATTTATTTTCATTTTACATTAGATAATATGATAAAAACAATCAATAAAGATATATTTTAGTGTGATTTATATTAGATTATTTAAAGGTATATAAGCTAATTAATATTTTTGATATTGATAAATAGAATTGAAAGGGCTCAAATCCTTATGCAACAACAAAGCCAAAAGGTAGACAAAACATGTACCATGAGCAATGGGACAAACCAAAGCACTCCACAAGACAAAAAAGAGTGAGGTACAATTGTATCCCAAGTTGCCAAAAACAACTACAAACAAGAGATAAAACTAGGATCCCCAAGGTCTTGCTTAGACAATTCTAGACCTTGCTCTACTTTTCCTCTCATCCATCACTCTAGCATGTGTTTGGTATAAAGGTTTGGGAAGACCTTTCTTCCTCCTAACAACAATCCAAGAGATATTATCACTCAATTTCTCAAAACAGGGAGAAGCAAGGGGGGATTCCCCTACAGAAAGCTTGTCAAGATGTGAAGTAGGGGCAAAAGATCGACAAGGCGAAGACAAATGATGAACCTCCACCACATGAGTAATTTGAAGCTGATTTGAAGCCAAAATACATATTTAATGTTAGTATGTGTATTTTGGCAATCGCATGACCAAGAGGAAACATCTCAAAGCATTTAACAAAGAGTTCTAATTTATAATGTTTTTTCCCTCTTCAAGATGATCCTTTCTCAACACTAGGTAGAAGGGGACTTGCAAGTCTTTCATTGAGATTGAACACACTCTCTTTCTCTCTCTTTTACCCAAAGTTTGTTTCCCATTTGAAGCATATGGATGTGCACAAGGATATGAGTGTTGAAGTTAAGAGGCACACACACACATTTAGTTACAACTAATCTATCAACAATTATTCATGGGAGGCATTAAATTTGGATACAACTTTCAAGTGGAATTATTTTGTCATTGAGTTTGGTAGTATCTTAGACAAGTTAGATCTTTTAGTTTGTTTTTAGTGTAATCTTTCTCCTCTTTCACAATGATTTGTAATTAGATAAATTGTTTTACCTAGAAGCAACTTGAATGGCGATGGGGTGGTTTGAGATTAGGATGCACTTCAAGAAATCCTAGAACAAGTATTTATCATTTTAATTTTAATGTCAAGGTTTGTAACAAAATGAATGTAAGTTATAAGTTAAACTCATCTACATACTCAATTGTGGTGGTAGCCATTTCCTTGTCATTGTACACACATAAAGCATTATCAAAATCTTGCAAATTATTTTAAAATCTTGTGTCAACATTTTTTTTAGAATGTAAGGCTTATCTTTTGTAATAGTCATTGTGTTGACTTAGTGGTGTTTAATAGTGCCAATGATTATTAGTATCTAGTCATTGTTGGTCACATCTCTCAAACTCTATATAAGGATATGAACCTCTTTGTAATCATCACTCTAATATTTCCTAATATAATATATTGAATTATTTTTTGATACCTCAAATGTGCTTATTTCTCATTTTTTTTTATATGGCGTGAGTTGAGTTTAGAGTTAGAAGAAAGGTGTATGATAAGATCACAAGTCATTGAAAAATGTGAGCAAGAGAAATCACTCATTCACAAGTAGAGCATGATTTCATGGGCATTAGGTGGTAGGCATGACATAAGGGTTCAAAATATGTCCCCAAATTGTGAGGTAATTGTTTTCATCCCAACTTTGCAAAGGTCAAGAGTTACACATAGGGTCGTGGTCATGATTAAACTAGAAAATCTTGTAATAGATAGTCATGGGAAATGAAAGGAAGTTGATAGCATAAACACTTCCTATGTTAATCAATGAGAGAATTGCATGCAAACTATGATCTAGCAATTGCAAAGGAAAATACACACACAAAAGATTATACCACAATGACTTAGTGTCTATCATGGGAAAAAAACCCAACCTCCAAAACTCGAACCGATGTATTCACAATACCAAGTTGGTTACAATACATCAACATGTTCAAGCCTTCACAAGAGAACAACAAACACAAGTTTGGATTTTTTTTGACAACATATCTCTCAACAAAATCATGCCATACTACATCTTCATCCTAGGCACCAATATATAGAAGACACAAATCCAAAAACCACAAATGGTAAACCATAAACCATGGGAGAAATCACTCCCAAAAATGACATCCAAATTTCTTTGAGTTCTAATACAAGTCTCATTATGAGTCAATATGCTAACCTTAGAAGATTCTCTTACGTTGCCATAATTTGTCATAGTCAACTCACCAACTCGAACATTCCATTTTGGCCCATTCAAAGATGCCTTATGATATGTCATAATATGCAACATAGAGTTGGTCAAAATTCAACTCTATTATGTAACTCCCTACAATTATGCTCTTACATGTGTTGTATAATTCATTATAAGTAACCCCCATATCCCATAGTTCCTTAATGATTTTAGATGTTCTTGCAACTTATTCAACATGTGGCCAAAAGTGTCACCTCAAAGTAAGGTGCAATATTTTTCATGTGGGAAAAATAATAAGTACAATGAATACAATGAATAATAAATACGAAACATTGGGGTGCAAAGTTGACACCTTTCCCAACATTCTCCCATTTGTTAGACAACTTACAAGAGAAAAAAATAACTTTCAACAATTTGTAAACTAATTGCTAGGGGCTTAGAGGCCCATAAATTCATTACACCACTTGAATTTCTCTATGCTCATAGAATTTGTCAACACATCTACAACATTCATTAGAGTATCGATCTTTTCAAACATCACCCTTCCATCCTTCGTCATGTCATGAAAAAATGATATTAAACATTTATATGCTTTGTTTGTGTGTGAAAAGTTGGGTTCTTTGCTAAGTTGATGGTGCTTTGATTGTCACATCCACTTTAAACTACTCACTGACTCAATTCAATATTCAAACGTAATTTTTGTAGTGGATAAAGTGATTGCAACATGTTTGCTCATCCAACTAATTGTACCACCTAACAACTTAAAAACATAACCATTGGAAGTTCTTTTGTTATCCACTCTTCTATTCTATTCAAATTAATAAACTCTTTAATCTCCAAGTGCTACAAGTACTCATTGAATATACTACAAGTGCCATCATTATGCTACATGAGACCATGGTAGCAAATAAAATACTCTATAATGCCCCATAAGTACCAAAGACTCTCTTCACTACTCCTTGGTGCTCTTTGCTAAGATTAGTCATAAACTAATTCAACTCCCATTTCTTGGGAAATGTTTGGTTTGGTGTAGACCATAACACACATCAACTACCAATTGCACTTGTAATCCAATGTAAAATTCTAGGTTAATGTAATAAAGCATAAAAACTAACCCTAAACCAAAAATGGATTACAAGCATAAAAACATGAAATATATAACAATATTACTATAAAGTCTTCATTCCATCATTGCTTTACCTCCATTTCCCTTCTCCATTTTGCTTGAATATAATAATTTCCCTTAGATTTGGATCTGCAATAGTAGTCTATGACAATGCCTAGCAAAATATTGAAGATAGTTGTCTCACACTAATAGCATGTATTAGCTCAAGATGTACATGTCTAGATAGCATAAGGTGTGTGTATGTAAAAATGAAAAATTGACTTTTGAATTAAATAAAAATTTCATTCAAAAGTTATAACAAACTACTGCTCTCTTTCAAGACAATCATTCAATCCAAAAAAATCTAAAATTTTCTTCTTAAATGTTGACCCTTTGGTGGAAAAGCAAATTAATTTTTTTGGGGGTTTTCAATGTGATTTCTTGCCATGCAAATATCTTGGAATTCCCTTTTTTTAGGGAAGGAAAAGCATGAATTCTGGGACAAATTAATTAGTTTAACATCCAATAGGAATAGGATCATGCAATGGAAATCTAAATGGCTTACTTTTGTAGGAAAATTAATTATGATCAAAACAATTCTTCACTCCTTACCCATCAATCTGATGTCGATATTAAAGCCTCCTCAAGGAAAAGGTATTGAACTTCAATTTTTTTTTAGAGAATTCCTTTGGGATGAGAATGTTACTTCAAAGAAAAATCTCCCACTCATGGCATGAAACTCTTTATGCAGTTCAAAAATTCATTGTGGGGCGAGGCTGAGAGATTTATTCTTACAAAATAAAGCTTTGGGGGAAAAACTGGTATGGAAAATTTATGCTAAACTTGAGACAAGGTGGTGCCAAATAATGAGGCATAAATACTCCGAATCTCTTGAAAATGAAAGAATTTTCACTTAGAAAAATCTTCCTCAAGGCTCAAAAGTATGGAATTTTATTTCATCCTGCAGATCAATGATCCTTCCTCATCTCTCTTGGTTAGTTCATAATGGGGAAAAAGAAATTTTTGGGATGATGCCTAGAATGGTTTCAGGACTCTCCGAACCTTAGGGGATTGGGGTCAAATTGAGGCTATCCTCAAGGATCTCTGGGGGGATAGAGTTAAAGACTACCTTCATATAATTTCGGGGGATAGTGGTATTGTTGCCTAAAAAGATTTTGATTTTCTCTCAATTCCCATTCATATGAAGATTTCTCTCAAAAATGAGCTTAAGAAGGGTCATATATTTTTTTCCAATAAGAAAGATACCATTGTATGGACTAAAAGTAAATTTGGGAACTACATGGTTAAAGATGGTTATAATGCTTTAAGTTCCACCACCCTATTGAAACCATGGCCTTACAAACTATGCTGGGGACTATGTGTCCTCCCCAAAGATGAAGCTTTCACTTGGCTAGCCTTAAAAGACATAATTCTAATAGGGTCACATTTGGATACACTAGGAATACCACCTCTATTCCTATGTGTCTTATGTAGCCAAGCTTATGAATCTACAAATCATCTTCTCATTGGCTGTGATTTTGCTCATAATTGTTGGACTTGGTTGTTGAACAAACTTAGTTGGTCAAGTCGTTTACACAACTCAAATCTAAATCATTTTTCCAGTTGGCCTCTCCTCTTTCCTAATTCTTTCGTTTCATGTATTTGGGAGATCAGTCCTTCCATAGTAGTTTGGAATATTTGGTTGGAAAGGAATAATAGAATATCCAAAAAAAAGTCTTTAAAGGTATCCTAAGTGTTACATAAAATTGAAATTGCTATCTCTGAAGTGACTATCTCTTGGGTTTTCAAAAACTTGCATGGTTCAAAATATTTTTCTTTGTGGGATGTCTTCATTACTAAAAACTATTCTCTTATTAAAGTCCAACAAGTCAGATCCATTCAATCCAGTAAACCCAAAATCGATAGAGAGTTGGTTGAGTGGGTTCCTTGTGGGTTCATCAAAATCAACTTTGATGGGGTCTCACAGGGCAACCCTAGAAAATTCGGTGTTGTTGTAGTGCTAAGAGATTGGCAAGGTAAGTTTGTTGGGGCAGTTTGTGAACATCTTGTAGATGGAACTAACAATGTGGTAGAGTTTAACATGTTAAGGCTAGACATAGAATTGGCATTAAAACTCTCCATCCCTCATGTCATTCTCGAAGAGGATTCTATGGTAGTGATATCTACAATCAAGAACAAAAAGAGAAATTCCTGGTATTTGAATTATTTTCTTTTTCCTATCTTATCACATCTTGAAAAATTCTCTTCATTTTAGGTAGACCATTGCTATAGGGAAGCCAATTGTCATGCAGACTCTTTGGCCAATAAACCCATCTATTTTTTTATAGAAACCTTGAGATCTTCTATGAATAGGAATGCTAGTCTTTGTTCACATGAGAATTTTCATGCCCTCAATCTCTTTTGGATCCGTTACCACTTATGGAATCCCAATGTCTTGGAAATTTAACAGCTCTGTTTTTGGCTACTATAGTCACATTTCTTGAATATGCTAGTTGGAGATTCAATTGTCAAAGCAGTTTGAATGCTAACTTGTCTTTAATATTCATTTCCAAACATGTGCTTATTCCATAGCTTGTAGGTTTTATGCTAATCTTGGTGGTGAACTATTTAAATATTGGGTAAACCCACAAAAGTGGTTTACAATTCGAATGAGGAAAGAAAACTTGTAAAAAGTGACCCCATGCCAAAAATTTTCATCTTAGGGGTTCAAACGAACCAAAAGAGGGTTCACTCGAACTAGGGTTTGAGCAAACCCATTTAATCCATGTATGGACCAATTGACCAAAAAAAAAAATGGAAACCCTTTTATGAACAAAGGTTAGAACCTTGGTTCGATCAAACCCTTGGGGATTCACTCGAATCCCCCCTGGTTTGGGTGAACCCCCCCTTTCCCTAGTTTTTGACTTTGTTCACAAATAAAAAATAAAAAAAAATTGCACTTTGAAGCTTGGGTTGAAAATGAAAATGGTGGAGACTTCACAGACCCAACCGGAATCAGGTAGTCCTTGGAATGAGCTATCCAACAAATATAATTTTAATATGTTTTGGTTTTATTATTTATTTGTTTTTTTAGTTTTGTTAAACATAAGTTTTTCACCAAAAATCAAGCTCTTTGTTCTGCACATGTGGAAAAACAAGAGATTATCAATTTTTTTTTTGAAAAATATGAGTGCACTAGATATTGAAGTCCTTGATCCAACAAAAGATAAATTGAATTTTGATACAGACAAAAAAGTTACATGTTAAACAGTCATGCTATGTCTGAATTGTAATTGGTTTGACTTAAAAACTTTATTAAAGAAAAAATATTCAATAAAAAACTATCTAACCAAGTGGAAACACTAGATATCAGAGTTACAAATCTAAATTCGAAAGAATTAGAATTTTATCCTTCATGGAAAAAAAGTTATGCATTATACGGTGAGCGTCACTTTTTAAAAATGTTGTTTTATGAAAAAAAACTAGTTTTTGAGGGAGATGGAAAAAGAAGTGCAATCTAATTCCAAAATTTTTGAAAAAAATATATTTAGAATCTACAGATAAAATTTCATGAAGCTTTAGTCTGCATCATCTTCAAATTCCTCATGGTTTAGCCACTATAGGTGCCCAAAAGTGAAGATTTAGTTAAAAAAATTATTTCAATGTCTAGTTTGGCCAAAAATTCTAAACCACTATTGTGGGATCACCCACTTTGATGCTTAATAGTTGGTATTGTTCTTTTTAGTTCCCATTAGGTCATTGAAGAGACTCACTTTGATGTTTTGCCAAAATATGCTTGTCTCTCAAATTAAAGGCTTATAAAAAAGTCGAACGAACTCACTTTATTGTCCTACAAAAAATGATAGGTATCTTTGATATGACACATCGACATCTTATCAGAGTATTGAAAGGATTCACCACCAAGTCTCGCTAAAATCCACCTATTAGCCCGATGAAGACCTTCGATCGATGTAGACTCACGTTATCTCCTATCATCTATTGCTATCACCATGTCAAAGGGACTTCGAATGTCATCCTACCAAAAAATGAGCCTCCCTCCAATGTGCATTCTTTGCGACCGTTACCACTTATGGAATCCCAATGTCTTGGAAATTTAATGGCTTTATTTTTGGCTACTATAGTCATGTTTCTTGAATATGCTAGTTGGAGATTCAATTTTCAAAGCAGTTTGAATACTAACATGTCTTTGTTATTTGTTTCTAGACATGTGCTTATTCCACAACTTGTAGGTTTTGTGCTAATCTTGGTGGTGGCCGCCTATTTAAATAATTTGATGCTTGATAGTTGGTATTGTTCTTTCTTGGTGATCAACATGTTATATGTGATATTTCAAATCATAATCAAATCTCTTATATGGTGTGAAACCAACATATTTTGGCAGCTTGTGGTGGATTTATTTATGATGCTTCCTATGAAAAATTAATCACTACAATATTTGACTATAAATTCTGATGAATGTTTCATGGCATATCGGTAAAATATTGTCGACTTACCAACGAACACTAATTTAAATTTCGTCGCTGGATTTTCATATCTTTAATGACCAATTTTTATACGTCAAAACCATGACCCAACATCGTCGATCAACGCCACATTAAATGTTGGCAGTGTTCGTTACAAATCAACATAACTTCGTTCATCTATCAACACAACAAATCACAAAACATTGCATAATGCCCATTTGAAATTGTCGAAAAAACAACAAACATTCGTCCATTTTCGAATGAGGTGGAGCAAACCATTGTTAGCATTATGACGAAAACTACATAGCGTGTACAATAACCTTGTCGCAAATTTTTGTGGTTCGTCAGGCTATGTTCATCAAAATTGTGATGAAACCTTGCAGTTTTTTTTGAAAATTTATTCATTCAAACATCTGCCCTCCCTAACACGGTTATATGTATGGGTTTTTTTCTTTGCATGAATAATTTGGTCGATGTATATTTCGATATAAGTCACTCTCACAAGTATTTGTCTTTCCTTGTGTCCTTTATTGGTGTACCTTATCTGATGTAATCCTATTAGAGAGACTTCATTCTATCAGGCCCAAAGTTATTCATTACTTCCAATGGTGATACTCCCAATGATGAATCCCATCGACACAAATTTCATCGATGGTGCCTTATTTTATCCACTATGTCAGCATAACTTGAGATATGTTTTCCTGACTAAATGTTATTGGTGTAAGATGTGTCATCGGGCGGTCCATTTTTTGTTGTTCTGTTATCAATGTTTTCCTCCAATTAAATATATCGATGTACCTCATGTCAAAATCTTGAGTGAGTCTATCTTTTACATTCTTGAATAACTGATCGGTATAACAAAAAGAATGTTTCCCTGATACTAGCCTTTTATCTTCATCAGAGTAGTATATGAGATAGGAATTGTCACTTGTTAGGCTTCCAATGGCCGATGAGTATTTTGTTAGGGAATCTTTCATGAGTTATGCTGATATGCATTTCCTGTGGTGCTACATTCTCTATTTGTTCCTTTTTAATCAAAATATATAGCCCAATTTCTTTTGTTGATTGGTATGAATACAATGTGCTTCCTTGTTCACGTAGGCCATTCCTACAATGTTTTTATCGGTGAAACTTGCTAGATGTTGTGTCGATATATTGTATCGTGCCAACATAAACATAAAATATGATTAAGGTGACATAGATACTACTTGACTGATATGTTATATCTCTTCAATTTGAAATGTGTGAACAATTGGTCTTGGATACATATAGTGAGTAAATAGCTTATAAGAACAATGGTAGAAGACCCAAAAATGAAGACTTGAGCAAAAACTACCATATAAATTGTTGGTTATGTTTCACATGCCCTGCAATAATGCAAGTCCCAAAGCATATGGGCATAGTATTGAAAACCCACACATGGAAAGTAGGGACCCAAATTTGTGTCTCAAGGTTGTGGAATCCCTACAAAAAACTCTCATTAACTAATCAAAAAGTAAACAATTGTCTACTAATTTGAAAGGATTAATTATAAAATCAGTTTTAATAGTTGAGATGGGTGTGAATGAAAAAATGGAAGACTTATGGTAAAATTTGAAATATGTGAAGATCTCCTTGGGAAAAAATCTAATAGTCACCTTCTTCTCTCATAGTGGAATAAAGTAAAATATGTTCTTAACATTTTACAGGCAAAAGTTAGTGTAAAGACAACATACAAGTATGCTAATGCCATCATTGAACTACACACCAAGCTCACAAATCAAAATAAGTGTTGTTTCCGCAATGTATGAAGCCCACCTAATTACAATTGAGTTCAAATAGAAATTATATCAACAACTGATGATTTCCAAACAATAAATTATATTTTTGGTCAGTTGTGTATGTGAGAGAGTGAGAAAGTGTGTGTTTGTGAGAGAGAGAGAGAGAGAGGTCACTTTTGTGATGGATCTCTAGCAAAATATGTGTGTGCTTTCTCGTATGATACCTGGGCAAATAAAAATAACAGTTAAACCCAAACCAAAAACCAAACCAACAACATATAATACATAACTATATTAATTCTATCCAATGAGATTATTTTATCATCAGTGCATGAAGCAGATGAAAGGCGATTATTAGGAGAAATCCATCCACTCAATTATTCCATTGGTCACTAAATAAGAGAATCAACTATAAAATTGCTACCCAGATTGAAAGGTGCCCCTCATATGGATCAAATGGCATGTAAGCAACTAGAGATGATTATTAGGAGAAACTGCAGAATCAATAACCTATCAAACAATGGCATGACATCATCACTAACTACTCATCACATAGTGAATTGTGGATGATTTTAGCATTAACCACATAATTACAATATTTGTATGTTTAATCATTTAATACCAGCTATGTTATAGGGCTCTCTCCTAGACCCCTCATACCTATACCTAGTTTGAACCACATACTAGTCTCAAGCCAATTCTTTTGTTGAAATGGCTGGACTCTTCTCTTTTGTTTTTGTGCTACATGAGTACATCCCAAGTTTATCTAATTTAAACTCATATATCCCTAGGCACGGGATCCATCCGTGGATAGATTCCCCTGCAAAAGCTATCATCCAGGGTAACATATGAAATGTGTTAAAAAGTAGAATAAGTATAAAGGGTAACATATTGAAGCAAAGAGAACTAATGAAAATCGCATAAGCTTAAAAGTGCAACATAACGAAATATTGAAAAGTGTATTACCTTATTGAGCTTCTATTTTTTTCAATAATAGTTTAATATTCTCTACTTAATAGGGACAACCATATGACGGTGGAAGCTCATTTGGCCTCCCCCCCTCACATCACTCTCAATTCCCCATATCCGATCATATAACATTAATCATTCATTCATCCATTAATAACATATAACATTCATTCATTAACATATTCACATTCATTCATTAACATATAACATTCATTCTTTTAGTTTTTACATATTATCAAAAATATGGTTGTCAAAAATATCAATTTTTAACATTCATTAACATATTATCAAAAATATGGTTGTCATAATATGATTACAATCACTTTTTTTTTGTTTCTTTTTTTGCAGCTACAAAAGAAGTGGAGTATCATTTTCTAAATCATCTGTCCCCCCTTCAGTTGTTCTGCCCTCTGCTCGTGATATTATTGTATGCCTAGTCATGTACTCATGACGTGGAGGTCGCTGCAAGGGGGCATTTGCTACAATAACAAAGAAATGTTAAATTGATATGTTTTATTATTATTGTTACAAGTATTTAATTAATTAAAAGAACATTGGACCGGCGCTCTTTACTTGATGGGGCCACATCATATTCCTAATCTTGTCTTATAGCCTCATGCTCAACATGCTGAACATCCTCTAAATCATTTGGAGTTGAAACACGAAAGGTTACATTAATTAATACACCAATTGCAATTAAATATGTTGAAAAGAACATTAGAGTGGTCCTCTTTGCTTGATGGGCCACATCATATTCCTTATCTTGTCTAGCTTGATCATGCTCTACATGCTCTAAAGTTTAAACATGAAAGGTTACATTAATTAATAGACCAATTGTAATTAAAGATGTTTAATTGTATTAATCCATATTGTGTTTTATATATAGCACATGAATACATCCAATACCAGGATGCACACCATGACCATTTGCAGGTTGTGCTCCACCCTCATCAGGTTGCAATCCAATATCATTTGCAGTATTATCATTGCTTGCTTGTTTAAAACAAATAGGCACATAATTACTTTATGGTGGAAATTAATATTGAATAGATTGCACAAGTATTCAATTTTAAATAAACTATATTGAGTTTATTTACATGTGTGTCAGATGCAATGGAAGCTTGTGTTTTCCCAGTCAAGAGACTTAGGCATTCAACCACGGCTCCATAGCCTTGCTGGAAGACAATCTAAGTTAGGTCCTCTTCTGTGGGCACTTTGTTGAATTCAGAGCCCTTCATTTTTGCATAAGATAATGAATTTTGCTCCTATGGTGTGATAAAACCAATTTTTTTTGTAATTTGTTATTTGGATGCAATATTTCATTTATTGATACTTACAATTTGTGTGGCTAATTTCAGATAACCCCTAGAGCCAAGTTTGTGCTGCTCGTGTTTTTCTAGTCTTGCCTTTGTTGCCTTCAATGTGTCGGGAAACTTATGAAAAGTTTGAAATACATTATATTATGTAAAAAGAAAGATTAATCAGTATATAATTACATTATTGATAGTATCACATACCTTCCTCGGCCTGGTGGTGTCTTTCCTTTTTTCTTTTTAGCCTTCTCCTTTCCATCTGACTCCAAGTCCTTCTTCTCCCTCTCCAGAATCATGGGGGGACGCTCGTAGTTTTTGTTCTTCTCTAAATGTGACCTATATTGGTCCCCCACATACTTTAGATAGGTACCAATTTTCTTAAGGACCTTGGTTTGATTAAATGTGTTATTACCAAACATCACAACTAAACAGTTAATAAGCAAAATCTTTTAAATCTTGATTTTGGGCATTCCACCATGTACGCATGGTGGGCCCGAAGATCTCCAATGTAATATCATTTAGATTTTTATAAAAAACACCATTTCTTGCAAAATGATCATGGGATCATTAGTCTAAAAAGAGTGATCAATAAGTAAATTTCAATTGGATTATAGATAATAATAATTAAAACATTTTAAAGTACCTGGAACCTTCTCTAGCTTTAAGGGAACAAAATTCTCGGCCACCACAAATGTGACGGGGAATGTTCCCGTACTAGTAATACAAGAAGATCGAGGAAATGTCACTAAAACATCACCGATATTAGTGTTCTCTACATCCCTAGGTACATGTCGTAATGCATGTTCTGGCATGTGTTCACTACCAGAGGGTACACTACCCAATGCTTGCATTCTATGTGTTGTTGACATTTCAGTCAACAATATGGGCATGGATGATGGGGTTGAATGATGTGATGTATGCGCAGGAAGATCAAGATTGACACTTGTACCAACCCCTACTCCATGGGTGACACCTACAGTACCTTGATCATGGCCAACAACATCATGAGGACACAAAAAATCCTATAAAAACAACACATATTTTAGTTCATGACATAAAAGAGTACAAAATATAAAACCATGAATGAACTTATGTTATAATTAAAGATCTCATGACAACTTACAAGTTTTGTGCTCTCTCACTCAATATTTTAACCCTTTCTCTTATCTCATTTTTTTGAGGCACTATGAATAACAACTGAAGAATTTCTTCATTGCATTTTTTTGGGTCTTCCTTATTATATCCAGAGGGTTTGCGGACTATGCGATGTCATCATCACATAATAGTGACTGCACCTCCCTATGAATTCTCTCCTCTACTACTAGTGCCTTTCCTTGATCATCCGACTGGGATAAGAATATTAAAAACATTATCGAAATTAACCCAATAAACTTATGAAAAAAACATAATAATAAAACATTTTTCTCGTATCTAATTTATACAATTACAATGAGTTAAACCTATTGGGTAGAAGCACCTGAAGATACATTGTGATCTATGATCTAGGGCTGGAGCCTTCCCCCTATGATCAATGTTTCACTGTGAAAAAAATTAAATATAAAAAAAAATTTACCAAAATGAAACCAATAGACTTACGAAAAAAAACATAAGAATAAAATGGTATATTGGAGTCATTAATTGGAGGTTGGGTAAAATGGTACATAGTACGTACCACCCCCATAGTAACTATGTTTGTAACTAAGCGATTTAAATTGTAATCGATTAGCAACTCTTTCCTTGTAGTTATTGATTTTTGCTCCTTTTTATCTGAAGATAGAGCGGTTTCCCTCCGCACCTCAAATATCACGTTAGATTTGCTTGTTGTTGACCCTTTCGTCATGTACCCCTGACTTATAAACCTTGCAATATTCACGATGCTTTTGGCCTTCCGTCAATGTATATAGCCACTCCTTTATTTTGACCCTTATCTTTTAGTTGTATCTAATTTGCTTACAGTGCATACCTACACATACTTTGTGTATATCAAACCAGCTGCATCCAATCTTTGTAATTGTAACAGGGTCCAGCATACTCCATCAATTTAGTAGCTTTTTTTTTGTAATAGACCTTTATGCCATCCATGCAAAACATTCTCAAGCGATGGGTGATCCACATTAATGGAGTTCTGATTACATGGCCCGGACGATGCAAATCAGGATTTTCTGAGCAATTCCACTTTCTTACACTATGCTTGACTAAACCATTAAAGGTTTGAGATGAATCAAACTAATTTATTTGTTAGATATTTTGTGTAGATTCTAGTGCTCAGCTTTTTAAAAGGAATTTAAAAAATAAATTGTGAATCATTTTATATAATTTTAATAGACTTATTTTTTCTAATCGGCATTTTAAAAGTGATGTTCACTTGATTGCACATAACTTTTATAGATAGGACACAATTATTATTTTAAAAATCACAATTTTTCACACCAATATCTAGGGATTGGATATTTTTTCATAATTTTTTTGGTACATATATTTTTTTAATTTAATTTTTCCAGGTCGTAATTATAATTTGGTTTAGGGTGTACTTTGACACACATAACTTTTTTTGTATTCATTTGAATTAACTTATTATTTTTTTGTTGAATAAGGACATCAATACCTAGGGAACATGTATTTTTTAGAAATTTTTCTCTATTTTTCTATTTTTTCATATGTGTGAAATAAAGAACTTGATGTTCATTGAAAATCCTACATTCACAAGAAATAAAAAATAAATATAATAATCAAATTAAACATATTTAAAATTATACTTTTTAGGAAGCTTATAATAAGGGCTATAGACTTACAAAGCATAAATTTTAAATGAATTCATTTGATCACCCAAAAGGTAAATCAAAAGTGTTTTTTTATCAGCATTTTGATAGGTGTAGAGACTTCGATTATTGGTATGGTTTAAATCTAACAAGGTTCTATCAAAGGAGGTTTGATCTAAGGGGTTGATCAATCCCTCTTTAATTAAAATAATTTAAATGGAACCTTTAAAGTCATAAATCATTGTATTTTCTAAAAAATATGTGATTTCGGGCAAAATGAGGATGTCCCAAAAAGTGTAACCCATTATTGTGGCGACACCCGATGTAATGACGATGGTGTTATGCGATATATCCTCTCGTTGACACAAAAATCGGTGTTTGTTGGAGGAAGTTCCTTGGGTACTTGTTGTTTCCATAGATTTTTGTACCTCAAGGGCACCTCGATGTTGCCTATGCTCTCATCATCATAAGAATATGACCCCCCTGCAGCAAGAAAAAATTCCATGCGTTTACGAAATTTTCTTCTAATCTTTTGACCTCTAGTTGATCTCCCTCTTTTAGACCTACTACATGTCTCGCTTTCCTCTTCTCTTCCTGAATTTCCCTCGCTTGATGAAGACAGATCTGACAAATACCTATTTGGTCGTACCTACACTCATAAGGATGTTGGATGAAGTTCTTTCATGGTGATGTGATCCCAAGGTATGAGGTTGGAGGATTAAAAACCAAGGTTGTCATTACTAGTTAAATGCATGTGGAGGTAACAATAGTTGTGAATGTATCAGTAAACCTTGTAAGGGTATGATGATCAAAGATCACTTGGTAAGCATGGGAATGGTTTGTAGGGTCACCAACCTTGTGTTTTGAATCCTTGGGTTTTGGGAACATCTAGAGGAGTCATTGTCTTGTTTCTTGGAGGTTCATTGGGTTAGTTGGTGGAAGGTTTCTATTATGTTTTGAACCTGTCTATGAAAATTTTTGGAGCACCTTCCTCAAAGACAATAGTTCCTCTGAGGTAGTACTGGTGTCTGGTTAGTTAGTCTATGAAATTTTTTGGACCACCTTTGATGTGAAATAGCCGCTCGTGCAACCATCCTTTCAGTCTATTTCTAAATGGACAGACTCCTTGCCTTTAATGATTAAGCTCCACAGGTTTTTAACCCTATGGTTTTTTGGGTCCCTCAAATAAAATAATTAAAGATGGAACCTAATCAGAAGAACCCAAAAATGTATTGGGTTGGTACGTTTTCTTAATGAAATCCCTGATTAAAGGGAATTTAGTGGGTCACTCTATCCAACGTTCACCATTTTCCAGACACCCACAACATCTTCAAACCATTTATACTCTTCTGGAACTTGAAAAAAAAGGCCACTTTCATTGGTGTTCTCTTTCGGGCTTTCCCTAGTGCTGGCATCTGTACTGTTCTTTTGGAGATTTGGTTGAGTCAGTGAAATATTCAGAAAAGTTCTAATGGCAACATCTTTCATATTTAACCATTCAGGTACGGAGAATAACCAGCGCATAATTAAGGCCGCACCTCTATAGGCAATGTTTTAAAATTGGTTCTAATCAAATTGCGTTCCATTCCTTAAAATCATATTTAAGGTGAAGTGAACATATATTTGAGATTAGGTGTTGGGGAGTCAGGCTGGTGTTTCAGGTCAAAGAGCCACTGCAAGGCTGGGAGAAAACAAGAGAAAGTACTAAAAGTGCAAAATCTGGGAACAATGAAGGGTGAAAGGAGTCTGACTAAAGTTGATTCGAGAGAGGGGCAGGAAGTAGAGGCTAAAGTGGTTGTTTTCCGCTTTAAAAAAAGGCTCATATAACTTGCCTCTCAGCTTGAGGTGGGTGGTTGAATAAAGAATAAGTTCAAGGAAAATCTCTAATTTTTAATCATTTTTCTTAAGAAATCTTGCATTTCCAGGCATTGTATGGAATTGTTTGGCCTTGAAGGCATGGTAGAATGGTTGGATATTGTAATAATCTCAATCACCTTCTTGTTACATCAAATTTCATGGATTTTAGTTAATATTTGTGTGAGTTATTATGGATTTACTTCAAACTGCTAAAACCCTTAGGGTAGCAAAGACAAATAATTATGTTTCTCCTTTATTAATTAGTGGAATCTTCTAGTTTCTTGTGAGATTATCCTACTATGAATGTTCTTTTATGTTTTAGTGGATTTAGGGAAAAATCATAAAGATTAGATATGAGGGAATGAAGTTTCTTGACTGAAAAACTGTGTGTACAGTCTGTGAACAAAGTAATTATGAAGGTTAAGCCCGTAGGGTTTTGTGAAAATATTTTGTAAATGGACTTTGAGGCTTTGAAGACAATATACTAGTCAAACTAAACATGTCCCAAGCACTAGACAAGTGTACTTTGGTCAGGAGTTAGTAAAGCAACAAACCCTGATGCAAATCAGGCCTAATTAGGCCTAAATCTGTTTGAGACAACAATATTTGAAGCTTGTGTTGTAAAAGTTTTGATACCGGTTTTGAATATGTTTTAGATCTGCAAGGAGGGAATTGAAATGTTTGGATAGACTTGTGTAATAGTGCTTGGAATGTGAATGAAGCCTTGACAAATAGGTTGGCAGACCTACAAGCATTGCAAATAAGGTATGAAGGAACCAGTGACAGTAAGAAATTTAAGGGCTTTTGATGATTAAGTGTGAGTTCTTAGTTTTTTTGGTGAAGATATTACCAAGGTATAATTTGATCTCATTTGATATAAATTTTGGTCTAAGCATGAGGTTAAAAAGTCCATTGCTTTGACTAATCTGTCTAATAATCGCCCTGTTTTGGAGACTAAAATGAAATACACAGTATATGATTTTGTTAAACTATCAAGAATAAAGGATGTGAGATGGCTTACATTTGTTTGAAGTGAAATAGAATGAAAATTGTGTGGTCTATATTAGTCTAAATACTGTTTTGTGTCAGATTACTTTATGTTGTGTTGAAATTGTGAAGTTTAGGACAGTCATGAAGAGAGTAAATGGTAAAATGAAAGGGCAGATTGGGTAATTGTTTACTTTGATCAAGATGAAGTTGACTAAGGTGTTTGAAGGTCTAGTAATGGTTTGGAGCTCTAAAGAAAAAGTTAATTGTTTGTGAACGGAAATATAGTTGAATAAGTGGTGTCAAAAGAAGGAAAGTTCAAGATTGTTTGTGACTTGTCAAATGAGATTGTGTGAGAATGTTTCCTTCCTCTAACTTTGCATCATGTACTTATATACATTCTCTTATGGATAGGGACTAGGAATCTTTCATCGTACTCATAGACCATGTATTGTTTTTAGTCCCTTTGATCATTTATGGACCTCAATATGTAAATTTATTTCATCGAAGTTTAGAAATTTGAACCCTAGTGAACTTCGTGTGCTGTTATGTGATGGGAATTCCTTTCAATCTTATAGTAGAAAAATAATGCTAAGATAGATACAAAAACTTCAATTCACAGACCAAAAATGGCCACCCAACTGATTCAACATCTCAAAGCTTGGTTGTTCAAACTAACCAAACACTAGTACTAGGTAGTACTTGGGTTTGCCAATGGGACATTGGCTCAAATTGACCAAAATATAGCATGAAACACCTTGATGGGAAAAATAGAGTCTAAATCACTGTACTTGCAACAAGATTTCTAAATGTGGGGGAAAAATCACTTACAATGATTGTCCCTTGGTCAATTTTCCCTTTTTGAGTGCCCTCACCTCTTTCTCTAGCTTTTCTCTTGCCAAATGGTTCCTAGTCTTCCTCCTCGACTCAATGGCCTTGAAACACTCATCTAGTGAAGTCTCAAAACTCTCCACTCAAGGGTTGGATGTAGTGGTTCTCGGTGCAACTCTCCAGTTAGGGTCTCGGTGCAATATGCTATGTTGTGCTCCTGCACATATGGGGCCAAAATTTAAAATATATAGTTTTTGTATATGCTATGTCAACATATAGTTTATTTTATTTCTACAAAATATAATTTTTGTATGGTGGCTTGTTGAGCTTATATAGTTGGTTTTCTCTTTCTTTATATTGTTTGATGATTTATTTCCTATGACATGATTGAATATTATCTACAGTCGTAGTGATTGTTAAAAAGGCTTATGATATGTGATTTTTAATCATGATGGATGTCTAAGAATCAGTGATTGAAATACTACTTGACTAAAGATTGAGCTATCTGATATTTTGTCATTTAAACATCATGGAAGAAATGCTTGCAATCAATGTCTTATTAATGTAGTCTACAAGGTTTCTTTTCCTAATTTTTTTTGGTCCTATTCTTGTTATGACTTATTTTTTTACATTGGTCTATTACAGTAATGGGGAGCATATCTAGTGAATCGATTCTTTTAGTCTCTTTGATTCTTATCCTTGTGCATAATGAGTTTTCTTCTATCATATGATTCATTGATTGTTGGTTTAAAACATTCATTACAACTAACATGGATATGAATTATGATGTGGGTGTGAGAAGGGATTGTTGAATATGAAAAAATGGTTTAGGAAAGTACCCCTTAATCCAAATGAGTCATTTTCTTGTCATGGAATGTGTGAAGAGACTTTAAAATTAATATATTAAATCTAGTTAATATTGACACATCTAAAGAATGCCAAAGGAACTTCAAAAAAATGCTATGACATAAAGAAGATTGTTAAGGTGATGTCAAGTCTTGATCCATTAGGGTAGGAAAACATAGATGCATTGGTACAAAAGGTTCCATTCAACTTGGAGGAAATGGATAATTACCTAAGGGGATAATGTAAGATTGGACCAAGTATATATTATGATACAAATAGCTTGGGAAACGGGATGATGAAATGGTTAAGTATGGGAAATTGTAGAGATAAATATAACACCAAGGGAAGAACACTAGAACTAAGTTTAGCACTCTAAATTAATCCAAGGCTCAAAATTCCACTAATAGGTGTTCCTTACCTCTTAAATTAATTCCATAGGTGGGTTTATCCTCCAATATAGTGTCATTGGTTAGCTTATCATGTGAACTTCCGCTGTAAGTAGGATTACCATACACTTTCATAACATGCATGTGTGGTTTCAAAAAGTTTATACATTCTTGTGAATTTGAAAGAAAGGCATGTTTTGACTTTTCCAATAGGTGTTAGGGGTTAATTTGACTTTGTTTTAGCATTAGAGTGACAAACCTTGTGGTTTAGGTTCCATAAAAAAAATATACTCATTTTTCTAGCTTCCTATTATCATATTTATATTCATTGAGATTTTTAAAGATCATCTAAATATTCATTGCTAATGAAAATGCACAAACTGATGTGTAATAAATCCAAGGTGAGGCTTAGAGAGCCTCATCTTTTGAAACCATTAACCAAAGAAATGCTAAGAACAATATATGAAAGAGATGAAGAATAAGGCAACTTGTATTATTAGGAAGGACAAGATGCCTTTATATAACATGACCTCATGTTTGAGTCTAGAAACCCTCCCATATCATCAATGCATGTGTCTAGGCTAACCATGTCAAGTTTCACTCCATACAAGCACAAATTGAAAAAAATTCAATGTTGGCCCCATTCACATGTCACTATGTGGGGTCAACATAGGAAACACTAATTTTTTGGGAATGAAATAACAAAAGATATGATCAAATAATATCTAATCATAAATAATCATAGAGTAATTAGGATTTGATCATATGGAAATTTCTAGGAGAGCTACAATAGTTGTAACTGCATCTTGAATTAACAACATTAAAAAGCACATGAATTAATTATGTAATGGCATAAAAAATAAAAACATCATGAATTAATTATCTAACCATATAAGTCAAATATAATTCTATCAAGAAATCAATATCAAATAGATAATATAATTGCATAAATCATACATTTCAATGTCATTGATCTTCTTCTTCATCCAACTCTTTGTTCGTATCATCCAATCCAAATTCGACATTGTAAGGATTGGTCATATCATCATCATCATTGATATCAGTTTTGATAATGTCATCATCCACACAAATATCATCTTCATGAACATTAACTCCTACATCATCATGATCTAGTTCCTCTTCTTTTACATCTTCGTTAGGCACATCATCAACTAACTATTGATCCTGATCATCTACATCATGTTCTAGTTCTTTAGTATCTTCTTCTTCCACCACATTATACTTTACCGACCTTCCTCTTGGATAATGTCTAACAATAAATTACCAACCTGATTTACCTGGAACCTCTGAGTAAAATACCTGCTCACATTGGCTTGGAAGAACATAGGACTCATTTCTAGGTCGCTCGATCGACCTTGTATTAACCATGGTAAATCCATTATCATGTTCAATAATAGTTCTCTCAGTATCATCTTCATTCTATCGTAATCTATACCATTAGACAACGAACAAAATTAATTTGAAGGATTTAATGTCACACTCAAGTATATCATCCAAAATCCCATAGTATCAATTTTCTAAGACTTTTGGATGTGTTAGCTATCAAAAAC
>VDFB02083384.1:0-24623 GCA_007258455.2 Sequoia sempervirens
TCAAGTACTAATTTATTTACCAACACAACTACTTTTGCTAAAACAATCAATAGAGCTTTGACTAGGGAAAGACCTTAAATATACCATAGACATCCATTCTTTTCTTTTAGTACTAACAAGTACTATAACATGCAAAAAATGAGTAAACATGCACAAGTACTTGGTGCCAACAAGTATAATGTTTATTAGCATGAATATAAGACACTAGTACACCATATAAGATATTAGTGTGAGTGTCAAATATACACATATTTAATTCTCTAATAGACACTTAACAAAATACAAAATTCCAACTTTAATTGACCAACACTTCACCTCTTTCTTTAACCTAATAAACCTCTTTTATGAGAAAAATCCAAACTTTACTCTTACTAATTTATCCCTAATTATTTTGTTTAAATAAACATTTAATGCTCTTGTAAATTTCACACATCTATTGAAACTTAGACTACTCTAATCATTTATTAATCATTTATTATTATAATAGATTACTTGTTGAAGCTCATAATATCCTAATCATCTAATAGTTATAAATTACATATTATGAATGACAGATAATACATAATTACAACACTGAATTCTTTCAATTAAACTCAATATCATTTAGACGAATGTTTTTATTAATGAAAACAACTTAATGATATAGATACTATTTTGTCCCACAATTATACCATAATAAATAAACGTTAATCTAAATTGAGGAACACATCGTTGTCTTCATTATTGGTCGACAACGCTTTCTAGAAGAAGATATTTTAACCGATTTAGCTTTATTTGGTAGAATATGGTGGACTATTGGCGAGACAATCTGTTTTATTCGTAATTTTATATTAAACTTTTCTACTTTCCTAATTTTAGAATTTTTGTGGCGTGGGATAAGATGAAGAAATCAGGCAGACGCAATCCTCCGATTGGCTGTGCTTAAATGCAGTCGTACTTACTGTGGAAAGATTGGGAGTGGAAATTTAATGAGAGTTGAAGGGTTGTTGCAGACTAGCTGCTGGGATTGAGCCTACAGCTATATAATTTTCTCTAGAAATCAGCCAGATACAAGTTATTGTGTAAAGAGTAATAGGCGTAATGGAAGTTGTGGGAGAGTTAGAAGGGTTACTGAAGCTGTATTCAGATGGCTCTACGCTGCGCCCTGCACATCCCACCACGCCTGCCTCTTCACAATTCACAGACGGCGTTGCATCCAAGGACGTCGTTATAAATCCGGAAACCGGCGTCTGGGCTCGCATATTCAAGACGGAAACCGCTTCTCAAAAACCGCCACTGCTGATCTATTTTCACGGAGGAGGATTCGTGGCTTGTTCCACAGGCTGGACAGAATACCACACGTTTTTTCACAATCTGTGTAAAACCTCCGGCATAATAATTGTGTCGGTGGATTACAGGCTCGCGCCGGAGCATCGGCTCCCGGCGGCCTACGATGACTGTACGGAGGCCGTCGAATGGATCGCAAAGCAGGCTGCCGGGCGCGCAGAGGTGCCGGAGGAGTGGCTGTCGCCGTCCGTTGTTGATTTTAACCGGTGTTTTATGGCAGGAGAGAGCGCCGGAGGGAATATTGTTTACCACGTCGGACTGCGAGTTGCTGACGTGGACATGAGCCCGTTGATGGTTAAGGGACTGATTTCTATTCACCCCTTCTTTGGGAGTGAGGAACTGGCCGAGTCTGAGAAAAGACCAGAGGCGGTAGAGTTTGTAGGAATCTGCAAATTCATTTGGAGTATCGTTCTCCCTGTGGGGTCCACCAGAGACCATCCATTCTCTAATCTGGCGGTTTCGCCTCTGAAGCCTGATTTGAAATTTCCGCCGGTTTTGGTGGCCGTTGCAGGAAAGGATTCACTTAAAGAGAGAGGGGTGATGTTTTATGAATATCTCAAGAGTTGCGGGACGGAGGCGGAATTGATGGTGGAGGAAAGTGGGGTCCATGCTTATCATGTTATCCTTCCTGAATATGAAGGCACTCTGCGTCTGATACAGACTATTACGGATTTCATTAATGGCCGCTGAATAGTTTTAAATGACTTTTCACTTCATATTTTGTGATCTATTACCTATGCAATGGTCCGTCCACAACAAATCCTGTTGTAGCTAAGAAATAACTGTTGGATCACACCATCTTGTTTTCTTGTATGACTTTTATCCTTAATCAATCAAATCAAGCATGTTAATTGTCGGACTTGTATCCTTAATCAAATCTAGCATGGCAACAATTCAAAGAAAGTTAGTTTACACATTTTTAGTTAGTTCTATACTTTAGAATAAATGGTTTTGTAAGGTAAATTAAAGTGTAATTATTTTTTAATTTCATTAAAAAAAATTCAGTTTACATACATTTGAATTATTATTGAGGAATGTAAAATTTTATGACAATTAAATCTTGTCATTATTTATTTAGGATTTTAAAATATTGTTGATCAAAAGAATTGTAAAATCTCATCATTGTCAAGAATAAATAAAACTTGTTATTGATGAGAACTAATAATATGAATAATAGGATCAATGTTGGGCACAAACAACAACACAATAACCTTGCTAGTACAGTACTATATTATAAAGAAAATAAGGTATAATATAATCCGCAAACCATTTCTTATTCATAAAGTCAACAATAAAATAGTATAAAGCTATTTCATTCAATATAAACAAGTGTAATATATATGTAAAAATAATCAAAAGAGGAGGAATGTGAATTACAATGATTGAAGAGTGAAGCTATCTTATCTAAATTGTATACCTAAAAAGGAAGGTATGAAAGGTGTGGTCCCTAATTATCTATAATGATCAAGTATTTATAATCTATTAGTATAATCATTTAAGAGTAATTTAAAGTAGTTATAAAATAGTTGAGTTTATATAGTTGTCAAGGGTCCACTTTCATTTATGTGATAGTTTGTCTTCCTAATAAAAACTACACACACATTTATGATGATGTTACACAAACTATAAAGGTGTGACATGGCATGATATGGATGTGCCATGTGCAATGGGGGTCATATAAAGATGTAATGTTATGTGGGCCAACTTTGAAGGGTTCAAAATGAATTGTGTATAGACCTATAGAATGTAAAAGTATGATACATGACATTAATCTTATGTGGTGCTAATAAATGGCATCAAATAATATAATGTAACATAATCTATCTCATAGAGCATTTCCCCAAACCCTATAGAGGTACTTCCTAACTCATGGAGCTTTGTTCCTTCTAGGATGAAGACAACAACACTAATGGAAATTAGCGCTACTATACATTCTAATTGGACCTTAGTGGTTTGGTCTATAAGCATCTAGGACCCTAACAAAGTTAATCATGAAAACTATGTGGGGTTATGCACAATCTTGGTTTGGCTCAATGTGGAGCAAAGGCTTGCTACAAAGTTTTTTTTTAAGTTGTGTTGTAGAATCCTTAACATGATATTCCAAGTTAAGTTGGACCAATCTGGTTGGGTACCATTTGAGGTGTTGTTAAAGATGGATCCATGGTTTGGCAATAAACCTCATCAATCTTGACCTTTATGTGGCTTGCAATAACTTAGGGAACACAAATCAAGTATGTGTGTTGAAAATGAGGTGGCTAATATCATTGCATTGGTCTAAGGAAGCCAAACAGGTAGCACCAATCTATTAGGTGTGCTCTTTAGTCACTCCCTTGCACTTTGATCAACTATAAAATCTTGATGGTGGTAGAAGTGCTTATTACAAAAGATTTATAGTTATATAAAAATCTAACTTTGGAATATTTGTTGTAAAAACTCACCAGTTGTAGTCAACAAACAAAGGTTGCGATATTTTTTAATTAAATGCAAACATAAAAGAAAGCATATAAAATTTAAACCATTTTACAATAACCAAAAAAATTAGAGTTCAAAAATATATTTTAGAAGCAATGGAGATATTATACATGTTTGGAAGAATGAGTCTACACATCTTTAAATCAACATTATAAAAAATAAATTGATTTCAAAATCAAATTTAGAATGTAATTTATTTTTTCTTTATGAAGGAATTATGTGGAAAAAGCTATTAATTTTGAACAATATTTTGTAACTACGGTTTACATATATGTAAAAATAATAATATAACATATTAGAAACCATATATTTATAAAATTGTAACTAAAAAATAAAGCTATAGATTTTTTCTTGACAAATTGTTAAGAAGATACTAACTTCCATGTTGTATGGATGTAATTAAGAATGTCTTAAGTGGAGACATTGAATCAAAACTAACTTATAGTATATTGAATTAAAAGTGAATAGATATGGTCAAATCCCAAAAAAATACTCTTTATTCAACAAGCTTCCTAAACAAAACAAAAACCACGATTTTTTGTATTTGATATCTATCAAACCTAAAAAAATTCTATGTTTTGGTGTCAATTATAGTTGTTAATGGGGAAATTCACTATATTTTACTCCCAAATTGATTTATAAATAGGGTGCTTATGCCTCTTTATTGTAACTAAACATATAATTTATCTAAAAAATTCCAAAATACCCTTAAAGTGCACTAATAACCACCAAAACATGGATGCCACACACACAATGATGTGTATATTTTGAACATATAGATATATTCACACTCATATATGTATAAATAACAATAAAACCACATACAAATTGATCACATATAATTTTCTTTTTATAGAAGATTCAATACAATGTAAAAAATTCTAGCTCTAAAGAGCAAATACTTTCTATTCCACTACATTGGAAAGTCATTTATAAATAACATCAACTTATTTCTATTATCTTTAGGAATATGAATGGATTCATTTGAAAAGAGTCACCAAAATCAAGAACCCAAACATGAAGTAAAGAACATTTCCAATGGTTATGAGGCTTATGCTCATACTCCTAAAGAGAATATAAATAAGTTGGATGTGAAGTCCACAAAATATATTTTCATTGGATATGTAAATGATACAAAGGGGTATAGGTTGAGGGATATTTCTACCCATAAATTTATAGTTAGTCAAGATGTTTATTTTAATAAAATAATAATTCAAAGAGGGAAAAACTAGCAAACTACAAAGGTTATTCCAATGGAGGTGGAAAACTATGATTATAATTTGTAGGTACCAAATAAAATTCAGTAAGATGAACAACAACCAAATGAGCCAATTACCCCTTGTAAGGAGATCCACTAGAGTATTCAAACCACTTGAAAGATACTCTCCTAATTGTAATTTTTATTGTGCATTACTAACTAATGTTGGTGAACCTAGTTCATATCAGGAGGCTTGTGAAGCTAAATGTTCAAGAAAGTGGAGAGTTGTCATGGAAGAGGAGATGGAGGCTCTACAAAATAATAAGACATGGGAACTTATAGTTCCATTGTAAGGGGTGAAAAGCTATTAGGAACAAGTGGGTCTTAATTTACTAAAAAGGGACATAAATGATAATTTGGAAAGGTATAAAGCTCGATTGTGGCCAAGGGACATGCACAAAAGTTTGGTATTGATTTTGATGATTTTTTTTCACCAAGTTGTATGAAAAAGTATTTTTTAGCTCTTATTACTTGTCTTGATTTGGAGTTAAAACAATTAGATGAACTAAAACAACCTTTCTACTTGGTGATCTCTCTAACGAGATTTATATGAACCGACTAAAAGGCTTTAAGGAAAGAGACAAAGATAATTGTGTTTACAAGTTAAGAAAATCATTGTATGGTTTGAAATAGACACCAAGGTGTTGGTATAAGTGGTTTGATTCCTTGATGATGAGTTGGGTTTTAACAGATGTGAGGCTAATCATTATGCTTAATTTCAAAGGTATGGTGATGGAAATTTTATAATTATGATTATATATGTTGATGGTATGTTGGTAGAAGGTACCCACATGTATAAAATCATCCATTTGAAATCTCAACTTGCTAGGGAGTTTGAGATGAAGGACTTAGGTAGTGCAAATCAAATTCTTGGAATGGGGATATACAAAGACAAAATTAATAGGAAAATATGGTTTCACTGAAAACTTATGTGGAAAAGGTTGTGTAGTGCTTCAATAACACAATCTATTAGTACTCCATTTCATGTTCATATTTAATTATCTTCATAACAGTGCCTTAGCATAGAAGTGAAGTAGACACATATGTCTTGTGTTGTTCTCATCAACAATTGGTAGTCTTTTTTCCCATGGTGTGCACCAAGTCATACATTTCACAAGTAGTGGCCCAAGTAGTCAATCGTTACATGGAAAATCCAAAGTACCTAAGCATTGGATGGGTATGAAGTGGATTCTTGAGTATTTGTAAGGAATGTATGATTATGTTGTATGTTATAGTAGTAGTAGACTTAAGGTTAATGAGTATGTGGATGTAGATTTTGGTGGAGATAGAGATAAGATAAATTCCACTAAAAGTTATGTTTTCTCCTTAGCTAGAGGTTTAGTTAGATGTGTATCAAATTTGGATATATTGGTAGCAATATCTACTATTGAAGCTAAATATATGTAAGCAACATAGGCTATCAAGGAGGCAATCTAGCTTCATATAATTTTTGGTAAATTGCAAGCAAAGAAAGATAACATGGTGTTTCATTATGACAACCAAAGTGTTTTTCACTTAGCATGAAACTCAACATGCCATGCCAAAATAAAGCATATTGACATTCAATATCACTTTATGCATGAGATGGTGGAAGAAGGACATATATTTTTGGACAAGATACACACTAATATAAACCCAACAAATATTATGATGATAAATTCATTTGGCATAGAACTTCTTTAGACTTGTATTTTACTTGATGATATGAAGCATTGGAATGGGTCTTTCAAAATGAGGAGTCATTTGCAAGTTAGAAATTTCACTTCAAGTGGGAGATTGTTGGAATTTGAAGTCAATTCAATTATTATTCTAACAATGATAAATAGTCAACTTTGAGTACCACAATAGTCTACTTAAGTATGTGCTTGAAATATTTAAAGCCCTAATAGGGATTGCAAGGGGGTTTTTGTAGCCCCCCTACCACACAAAAGGCATTTTTGGTGAAGCTAACAAGTTTTTGGGAACTTAATGTTTCAAGGCCTACAGATCCTACTTTGGCTATTCAATATGATGTTATGGACCATAAACCCAAGGGTCTAATCACATTATGCTTGAAAAACTTTGTTTTTAATCATCGTCCATGAAGAGACCTCTACACAAAAAGTATAGAAGAAACTTGGTGAGATGTATTAGGACAAATATTTAGTGTACAAGATCTTCTTGAGGTAGAAAATATATTCCTTGGGAATAAAAGAGGATGGATGAATTATAGACCACTTGAAAGCGTTCAATATGTTGGTGGCTCAATTGGCATCAGTTGGTGTCAAAATGGATTAGGATGAGAAATATCAGATCTTGCTTTATTCTTTGCCTGATTTGTGGGATTCTCTTGGTATGGGTATTAGAAGTACTTTTTTATCTTGAAGACTAAAGATGTAGTGGGTTCTTTTCTTTTTGAAGAGATGAGGAGGAAGGTATCCATCAGTGCCAAGGAGGACCTAAATTTTCATGGAATACATAAGGAGAAAGGCAAGAAGAATGAGAAGTGTGATAAATCCAAGCCCAAGGGGAGATCCAAATCTCCTAGAAAGTCCAAAGTTATTTGTTGGAACTACAATAAGCCTAGACATATTCCTAAGGACTACAAAGAAGAAAAGAAGAAGAAAAAGAAGAGATTTGATTATGATTATGAGTCCAAGAAAGAGGATGGTGATGCATTCATTGTAGCTTTTGCAACTCATGCAGGTAATGATGCATTGTTAATTGAACTAGGTGCATCTTTCTGTAGGACCTCTAATAGAGATTGGTTTTTTAATTATGAAGAATTTGATGGAGGTAAGGTATACTTAGGTGATGATTCTTGTTTAAATATTATTGGTCATGGTAAAGTTAGAATCAAATTTCCTAATGGTAGAATAAAAAGGATTAATGGTGTGTTGCATATCCCTGGATTAACACGAAAGTTTTTATCTATGAGAAAACTAATAGCTACAGGTGTGTAGGTAGTCTTTTCTAATGCAGGATGCAAGATGGTTAGAGGTGTTATGGTGATTGCTACAAGTGTTATATATTGCATAGTGTATAAGCTTGATGCATACACTATTGAGTGCAATAGTACTTTATAAAAAATAAAGTATGTTGCTACTTCATTGGAAGAGTTTAGGGTATCATCTTCAGTGGATGGTCATGGCTTCTAGATACCCAAGGGTGCTCTTTCTTTTGAATTAAAGTTACATGCAAATAAAACTATGTTATGGCACTAGAGACTTGGCCACATTGGAGAAAAGTATCTAAGGACCTTGGAAAATAAAAACCTTGTTGAAGCATTGTCTAATTGTAATCTTGAATTTGATTTCTGTGAGCATTGCATTTATGGAAAACAAAACCACATTTAGTTTTACTCGAGTTCTCATAAATCTTTTGGTGCATTGGATCTTATTCATTCTAATGTGGTTGGTCTTGTAGATGTTCCTTCAACTGAAAAATTCACATATTATGTTTCATTTTTTATGATTATAGTAGGACATGGGTATATTTTCTAACGAGCAAATCTAAACTTTTTAGTCAATTTAAAGAATTTAAAGCAATGGTTGAGTTGCATACTGGAAAGAAAATAAAAAATTTGAGGATTGATAAGAGCGGTGAATTTTTCTCTAATGATTTTGATAGATTTTGTAAATATTGTAGCATTCATGGACAAAAGACAACTTTGTATTCTCCACAACAAATGGATTTGTAGAAAGAATGAACATGACACTGATGGAGAAAGCTAAGAGTATGTTGAGTGGTATTGGTCTAGAACAAAGGTTTTGGGTTGAAGTTGTTGCTACTATTTGTTACCTAATTAATAGGTCTCCTACATCATCTCTTGTTGATAAGACATCTATAGAGGCATGGTTTGGTCACAATCCTTCATTAAGACGTCTTAGAGTTTTTGGTGTGAAGGATATGCACATGTGCCAAAGGAGAAACGAACAAAGTTGTGAAATGTATCTTCATTGGACACAGTTATGGTGTAAAAGGATACAATCTTTGGGATCCTGTTGCACAAAAGGTAATATATCTAGTAGAAGTGTTATTTTTAGAGAAACTAAGCCTTCTTCTATTACATTGTAGTCAAAACAAAGTAAATAGGAATATGTGATTCAACTTCCTTCTACACCTAAGAAAGTTGAATTGACGCCCATGGATAGATAAGAATTTGATGAGAGTTCATCTAGCTCAGAATCTTCAAAAGAGGATAAAGAAGATCCAACTTAGCTTGTTCATAGGTCTACAAGGCATAGACAACCACCTGAAAGGTATTCACTTGATGATTGGAGATGTTTTCTTTTTTGAATACTAACATGGATGAACCCATATCGGTAGAAGAGGCATTAAGTATGAATGATGCAAAATATTGGAAGATTGTTATGGATGAATATATGACAGCTTTGAAAAAGAATGATACATGGGATCTTGTACCATTGCCTAAAGGAAGAAAACTTGTTGGTTGCAAATGGGTGTTCTAGAAAAAGACTGGTTCTGATGGAGCTATTGAGAAGTACAAAATAAGGTTGGTTGTGATAGGTTACTCTCAAGTTGAGGGTGTTGATTATGTTGAGATATTTTCTCTTGATACAAAAATGGCATTGTGTTGCCAAAAAATGTATAGTTGACATTTTTATGCTCACTTGAGTCTTTTCTAATGGCATTTGGCTTGATTTTTCCTAGGTATAATGCTGTAATGTGGTCAAAAAATTCACATTAGGGCTTAAACATTCAAATTATATGATGTCTTGTGAAAGTGTTATGTGAAGGCGTTATGTTTCTACACTTTCTGATCTATTCATTAAAATTCACCTAAAATCTTTTTATCACTTTATTAAGTCTATTTGAAGTGTTTAAAGTCTTGTAACAAGATTTCCGCAGCTTTTTCTAGGCTTAATTTCACTAATTCAACCCTTTCTCATGTCAATGACCCTTAATACACTTTTCAACCCGTTTTTCAAGTGTGTTATTCAGGACATTCCCATTGGAAAGCTTTTAATGCTTAAATTGCACCCGGCATTTTTCTTAAGTGGGACTAAATTGCCAATAAGGGCGACTTAGTCCTTTTTGGCACAAAACTCAAAATAATTTTAAATTTCTAGCAGGATTTTGTCCTCTAACCCTTGAGGTTGGCCTGTGATGTGTTACTTTCAGGAAGTTTTAGTAAAATCAAGTATAAATAACGGTTTTTCATCTCATTTTACATCTCCTACAATCATCTATCTCCAAATCACATACAATCTCTTGCACTCATTAAGCATTCAAGCAAATCAAGCACTATCAAGTCAAACTATTGGAGTTCTTCATTGCACATCTTCAGATTTTAGCATCAATGGTGTAGTAAGTTTATGAAATTTTCATTTTCATGTTATCTATTTATCACTCTCTTTTCATCTCATTTCATTGTTTAGGGTTTGAATACCAAAGTGGGGTTTGACCAAGGAAAACCACTATTCTATAACCCTCAACCATTTTTCCCCTTTTGCATGTGACTTTTGTATGCAGATTTGTCAAGAAATAGGTGTTTGAAAATGATCAAAAAGTGCACAAAGTCAACCAAGTCAATACAACCCTAATTCAAGCTTGGAGAGACTTTCTACCCCATTTTCTACAAAAACAAGTACAGACACCTGTCAGAAAAGAAAGTACAAATCAGAGACTTCCAGATTTTGTCCAGAATTCCCTAAGACTTGTAGGAGGACTAAGTCACCACTAGTGGTGAATTAGTCATGCTTCCAAGCCTAAAATTTTATTTTGACATTTCTGGATCTACCCATTTGGCAAATTCCCGTTCCAACAAAGTTTCCTGAAATTGGGACTAAGTTGCCCAGATTGGCACAAGTGTCCCGGTCAAAAATTTCAATCAATTTTTTAGGATTCCAAAATCTTCCACCATCAAGCTTCTAATTCTAGGTATACCTCCTCCATTTTTTTCTATCATTTCATCATTTAGTTGCATTCTTAAGCATTTCTGCATATCACATTGTGTTTTCCAACACTTTACATTTTCATAGTTTTGCATCATTAAATAATTTCAATTTCATATCAAAGCATTAGGGCATCTTAATCAGGCATAATAAATCTCATTACATTAATCTTGAGTGTAAACCTTTGCATTTTGGTCTCCCATCCAATCCCCTTTCTCCTTTTAGGTGAAAAATCCTAGGAGTAAAGCATTGTGAGGGGTTAAACCAAAATCATAGTTTACATTTTGGTAAGCCTGCATCTTTTGAACATTGTTCCTTTCTAATTTTCAAGTGCATACTAGGTTTCACTTGCATTGCATTAGTTAAAGTGCATCCTAGGGTTTTCAATTGCATTAGTGAAAAAGTTCATATTAGCTTGCATTATTACATCATTTTTGCATTGAAAAACATAAAAATTCTACATTTACATACTGTAGTTGAATTTATGCATCTGAAAGACATAGAATTTCATTTAAAAATTCTGAAAAAAACACAAAAAATCATCAATGGGACTAAATCGCCACCCTGGGCGACTTAGACCTTTTACATGCTTTGCACTGTATTTTTTGGTAATTTCTGGGTATTTTTTGTACTTCTATTTTCTAGTATTGCATCTCTGTTTCAATTTATAGAATTATTGCTTTTTTCATTTTATTCCTCCTAGATTTCCTTGCATTTGCATCCACCATATCTCTTGTGGTACTTGTATGAGTTTTTGGTGCCCCATTGATAATACTTCAATGAGACAAAGTTCTAGACTCATGGCTTCCTACGATAACACTTTCGTAGCAGACCTTTGGATCTCAAGAGCTCCTACTCCTAGTATGGTCACTGGTGCATTAAGCATGGATACTACCACACACATACCTTCACCTTCCCACCCTATGAATGTTGACACACAAACTAGTGTGATTCCGCAAGATAAAGTCATAAGTATTCATGAAGATTTTTCACATTTACAACAAGACTTATCCCTTGAAAACATTTCCACCACTGCCATACCTGCCATAGAAAACCTTCATTGTTTGATTGAAAGTGATGATGGCTTACAAGTTATGAAGAAAATTTCTGAGATATACAATAAACATGCTCCTTCCACATCCCAATCAACAAACATAGTTGCAAGCCAAGGAGGATCTCACATTCCTCCACCTTCAAACATATCATCTATACCAACTTATACCACTCCTCAAGTTACAACAACTATGAAATAGATTAGTCATGTGACTCCTTCCTTCGTAATTCCAACTAGCATTCCTAGTTCCTTTGTGGCATCACATATTCCTTCTTCCACCTTCACCCCTCTTAGTGTCCCTTTCACTTCCCCTAACATTACATACAATTCATCTCCATTTTCCCTTCAACCTCATACCACTTACATTGATCCCATCATTACACAAATTTTTAACACCATTTCATCCATGCAACAACTATAAACACCATAAATCTGAACACTATTTAAACCTCATCACACATTAGCATAATGTTAGTCTAAAACAAGCAAACAAAGTAGCGTTCCTATGAAATACTGAATCATATTAAAATATGCACATAAGATGAAAAGATTCAAAATAACTAAATAAAGCATATAAAAACATGATCAAACCCCTATCTCATTGTGGATTGGTGCTTCTTTGATGTGGAAAGACACTTTCCCAATCCTTGATAAGCTCCTAGATGAAAAGATTCAAATGCTTGAGATGGTGGATAAGACGAAATGCTAACTTGGATGAGTTGTGGAGGATTAATACAATAGAGAAACTCTCTATTTATAGCCAAGAAAGATAAAAGAATTCCAAACATGGAGGATGTGGGACTAAAGATCAACCAATGACAAGATGCCACTTGTCAACATGTGAGAGGTTGAGGAATGAATTTTTTTTGGTCAATGTGCCAAATAGGGGGAGATTTGAAATTTGAATTTGTCAATTTGGGGGGAGATTCAAATTTGGAAGAATATTCTCTTTTTATGCCATGTTGAGAGAAAATGAAGAATTTAATAAATCAATAAATTGATTTATTTGTGCAAGTGGGAATAGCTAGAGGATGTGATCAGTGATTAGGATTATATTAATCATGGTTTGATTAATTTAAGATGATGATTAGGTGATTTTGACTTTTGACTTAGATACTTGGATTTATTTAAATTAAAGGGAGGAAATTGAGTTTTAGACTTAGTTAAATAAATGTTTTGAATTATTTAGCTAAAGGGAATGATGTTAGTGGTTTAATTAAATAAGTTTGATTTATTTAATTAAATGAAGAACTTTAGAAGACTAATTAAATAAACTTGATTTATTTAATTAAAGAGATAACTTAGGAGATTAATTAAATAAACTTGATTTATTTAATTAAAGAGACAAATATGATGATAAAGAGATGATTAGCGATGCCATGAAATTAGTGAATATGGATTAGATGCATGATGTCAATTTTGCATATCTACATTTTTCCCCTCTTTGAAGCAATGTACCTACTACGTTGGTTCAAAGAATGAACTTGTCATGATAAAAATTCAAAAAAATTATAATTTTTTCGAATGCCCCAGCAAAAAGTACACTACTACATTTCCCCCTCGAGAGATCGAGCAAAAGATTCAATTTGAGGGTCAATCTCACAATAAAGAGGTTCAAAATTGATGGTTATGATGATGATGCAAATGAGATGGTTTCAAGATGCTTAGAATAACCAATCTATATTATCCTAAACAACTTAAATGATAATACAATGCATGTGAGATGGATGATGCGATAATGCCTATATGATTATGAGATTTATGTATGCTAATAATTTTTGGATGCAAGATGGATGCACAGGTGATGATGATTAACTATTTTGGTATGATGTTAGTATAAAAAGAAGAAAGAAGAAATGAGATGATGACAAGAGGATCCAACAAGTCCATGATCTGGTGAGACTTTATTAGAGATGATGATGATGATAGATGATTATTTGCTTATCAAGAATTGGGACTTTAAAGAATACCTTATGTTTGATATATGAATCACGATGCATCAATTGTAAAACCGGGATGGCGTTGTACCTAGATGCGATGGACTTTATTTCGACAAACCGGATAAAATTGCATGACATGCAAAGAACGCACTGGACACCTAACAAACAGGAAATATTCACCAAGTTATATTAAAAGAACATCCAACAAGCACAATAGACAAAAGGATAATGATTGATGCCCCATTCCTTTCTCTCTAAATCCTTCATCTAGACATCATCGAGAGGTCCTTGGAATGAGCACAATAAGATAAATCAAAAGAAAAGATCAAGTACACAAACAAGTCAATGTTCTTCATACCTCTAGCCAAAGGGATTTGTTTTTTTTAAGATAAGAACCAAAACAATTGCCAAAAGATAATGCCCATTGTAGGAAGGATACATCCTAGGACATGTTAGTGGATGGCGGCACGTCGTTTTGTTTATCCAAAGTGTTTTACCAAAAGATAGTGCCCATTGTCAGAATGATATATCCTAGGACATGCATTGTATAGGATGATGATCGGTTGATAAGTTGATTGATAAGCTGTTGATATAAAGTTGATTGACATGTTTGAAAATGATCAAGAGTTTGATTTTGCATTTTTTGTTTCAATTTTGAATTTTCGTTTGAAGTTTTTGCTTTTGTTGTTGTTGCGGTTGTTTACGATTTTGTTTTGCCAAATGATAAAGGTATCGGTTTATTATGGATGATTGATTATAGGTAGATTGAAGTGAAATGTAGATGGTTTTCAAATATTTTGGATGTTTTTGATGTTTTGAAATGTTTTGGGGACGTTTTGGTACAAGATTTTACAAATGTTTTGATTGCTGATTTTCTAATGTTTTGGGTTTTCTAAGATTTTGTTTTCTGAATGTTTTGGATTTGTGTTTTGAAATATTTTTGGTTTTATGATTTTTGATGATTGGATATATAAGATATGTTACGGTCATTTATTTGTTGGTTTTGTTGAAAATCAAATAGGATGATGAGTTGGATGTGGATTGATAATTGTTACATTAAGATACACAATGCAAGGATAATTAACAACACAAGGATTAGGATGGGTATCCCAAGATGATGAGGGATTGATGATGATAACATTGTTGAGGATACACAACAATGCAAGGATAGTGTTAAGCAACACAAGGATTGGGAAGGATATCTCGAGATGATGATGGATTGATTGGGTTTGATCGATCAGGATTGATGAAGCTTGATTGATAAAGTTGTTTGAATGGTTTGATGTGACATTTGATGAAAATTAAGATCGTGATAATGATTGTTGGATTGACATCCAATGAAAAGATGATAAAATAAGGAATGCTTTCTCGTCAAAATGTGTCATGGGCTAGTGATTTGGATTTTTCTCTAGGTAGCAATTTGGTTTCCGTTTTCAATATTGAATGCGCCCGCAATTTGAGGAGGATATGATCAAGATTTATTCTCAAACCAGATAATATCACTTTAGGTGTTTATGAGTATGGAATGTCATACAGATGGATGCTTGGATAGGCGTGTGGATCGAATGGATATGGATTGTTATCACTTGCAATAAGATATTTGAATAAAGAATGCTGTTCGGATAATAGCCATGGCTCGTGAATAATGGTGGATAGGATAAATAGAAATGACCATACCAAGATTTTATTGTAGCAAGTGTAAAGTGTACACCAAACTCATCATGATCCATTTGGACTATGGAACACCAAATACGGAGTAATAAGTTGAATGAATAGTTTCATGGATGAATGGATTTATTATGGCTGGAATGGATGAATGTTATGAAGCTTTAGTATGGTTGGATGAGATACTGCCTTCACTGGCTGGCACATGTAGATGCTTGATTCACATGGTATGTTTTTCGGACTCATCATATTAATGCCAGCCAAAGCACCAGCAGTAGTGGTTTTCACCGAAGGACGAATTTTTTTCTTTTACTTTTCAATCCACTTTTTTTTTAATTTTGGTGCAGTCTTTTGAAAGGTTTTAAGCTCATATCGAACCACCTTGTGGTGTTGATGTAGATGCTTCTTTCATAATGTTCCATCAATATCCTACCTAAAGAAGTTGTTTTTCCAAGATACGTGCACTTGAATACAACTTTTGAGATCCTTGATTTGCTTTGTTGATACCGGAGTTGACTTTGTCTTTGTGTGCACATCACGATAGAGTGCCTTCTGAATCCTTATGATGAAGGGTGGCTACCAATACATGGTCAATTTTAGAATTGGATATCATGCGTGGAGGCGTGGATGAAATGTGTTTAGGGATAAGAGATGGATTGGTTGACAGTTTGGAACCTTTGACTCGCCAAACTTGGGAAGATGAGCAATGATGGGTGGATATGGAAGTGTGCATAGAATTAGGACCAACTGCTTGATACACTTTGTACATCGCTTGAAAATCCTGCTTTTTCTTTTGTGGACATCTTTGATGGATACCTTTCCCCTTTTTATTTCGCCCCATAGTTTCTTTGAATAATGGAGTTTGATGGGGATATTCTTTATTTGTATTTTTTGGTATCCATTATATTTGATTTGTCCTTTATGCTTTGCTTCTTTTGCTTTGATAACACTCTTTGTGCTTTGATTCAAATCTTTCTTTTGATATTGGTCCCAATTTGTGGATGGGGTGATGGGTGGATGAAGATTCATGATGTGGCTAGTTGCAGTATTGGCATCGGTTTCATCGTAAGGATTCTTCGTGCTCCCTATGTTGACATTTTCTTGAGACATAGTTGCCCCTAGTATGGTGGCAATAGCACCTTTTTTCCTTGATTCTTCTTGTTTTGAGAGCGCTTTTTTAGAATGCATTCTCTGATAAATGACCACTGTAGATGATGTTATTTTGATTGGATACTCTGTTGACTTTGGAATATCATGTTCTATCTGATCGGTTTCCTTGAGTGGATAATGTTGGATATCTTCATACATGATGTCCTTAGTTCAAATTTGGGATATATCTGATCCTGATGTTGACAACTCAGTTTGACTATAGGAATTGATAACTTGCTCTTTTTGTGTAATAATGTCAGGAGTAAAGGAATCTTGTTATGTATGAAGATCATCTACATGTCCATCCATAGAAATCATCTCATGGGTAGTTGGAGGAGTATGTACTATGTGGATGTGATAATCTTGTATAGATAGGAGAGCATCCATTAGATCTTTGTAGTATCTTGGAGATATGAATTCTTGATCTTGAATGATTTTAGAATTGCTTTCAATATGCTTTGGGTCAATTTCTTGACATGGGTTAGTTTCAAAGGATCGATTGCTTATAAAGGGTTCTTAGATGTTGTTATTAGACATGGGAAGTGGCTTAATATCCTTTTGATCTTTGGGTGGACTTAGGTCAAATGTTGAGATGAAGATCCCTTCAGTATCTATAACCATGAGGTAAAAGGGGGTCAATATGTCTTGGAAAGGACCATTACTAGACCTTGGTGAAAGGTGTCGATCATGCTTTGGGATAAATATTTGAGATATGTCCTCTAACTCATTAGGCGATGTAGAGACATTTTCAACATGGTCATAGGTCAATGGTTCATGCATTATGTCAATAGGATCAAATAATCCTAACACTCCTTGAAATAGATTACTAAAAAGTGGCTCTTGATGTATGGTGAGTTGATCATCGAATGGGGTAGAAACATCTTCAATGTGCTCATTAATTGAGAGATATTGAACATTGTTTTCAACAATTGTGGCAAAGAGATTGCGAATGTCTTCAACCATAGGGTCAAGTGATGTTGATATTTTTTGAATTGGATCATTGTTGGGTATTGTTGGTGGGTTTTGATCATGATTGAAAAGTGACCCAAGTGTTATATGTTGATTTGATCATTGGATGAGGTGGAAATATCTTCAAGGTGCTTATTGATGGATAGATCTTGAACATTGTCCCCAATAGTGATTATCTTTGGATCAATAAGGTCTTAGATGATATTTTTGAGTCGAATACAATCTGATGTTGTGTGTCCCTTTGTTTTGTGAAAATTGTGCAATGGTGCTCCTCATTATACCTTGGTGGTTTAACTAGGGGTTCTTGATAGTTCCCATAGATGGGGAGCTTGATGATATTTTCTTGTACCAATTGTTGCAGGACTGAATCAATTGGTTTCCCAAGTGGTGTGTATTTTTGTTTGTTCCCTTGTCAGATTTTCACTTTAAATTGACCTTGTAGTGATTGATCTTAGAGATGTGGCTTTTGATCTTCGAGATGTGGGGGTTGGATTTGTTGTTGATGTTCTTGATCTTGATTTCTGACTTCTTGACATTGGAGATATTGTTCTTGATGTGGTAGTGGACACACCTCAATGATTTGATGACATGGTTCAATCAAAGGAAGAGAGTATTGATTTTGGAGTGAAGATTTCTCTTGGCTCAATAAGTCAATTAGTTTGGCAAGTGAAGCAAGTTGATCTAGCGAATTTTGATCTTGATTTTTATTTTGAATCCCTTGATATGGTTGATTTGGCTTTTGTTCAAGCAGATTTGGAATGTACACTTGTGGTGTGTGCATGGGATTATGGAGAAACTAATTTTGGACAATGTTCTGATTTGGGATGATGCTCAGATTTTGCATTGTAGGTTGAAATTGAACATTGTTGTGGTTGGGAATCACATTGATTTTATTTAGGCAAATTTGATTTTGCATGGTGTTACCTTGACTTAAACTAAAACATGGAGTCATTAACATCTTGTTTGGACTTTGAATAACATTTGTATGATTTGCAAACATATCTATCCCGAAGTTTTTCAAGTGTGGATTTGAAATGTTCATGTTTGGAAAACTTGTACTTAGCATGCATGGATTTGGTGGGATGATGTTGTTTGCTTGAATATTCATGCATTGATTGTTTGGTTGATAGATTTGTAGGTTTAGACTTGGATTTAAATCTACCATCAGGAAAGGTGTTCCAAACTCTTGAATGGGCATACTCACTTTTGTTGTATCATCGGGGTTTGTAGGTGATAATGATCCCATGAACGGATTGCATAAATGTGAGTTTTGATAATCAATCGTCATTGCAAGGTTTTGAAGGTTTAGTTGATTTAGACTGCTCATGATGTATGGATCAAATTTATATTTCATGTTCCTCTTGTGTTTTGACATTGTTGACCTCTAAGGGATTTAGGATAAATGATGAGATGAAGGATGAAGGGGATGAATGATATGGGTGTCAAACCTTTTTAGGAACTTTGGATCAATGCTAGACTTAGGGTTTCATTTTGATTGGTTTGATTTGATGATGAACTTGTAAACCCTAATATGTTAGATGTTATCTTAGTATGAATTCATTCAAAAGGGTAATATTTTAGCTAAGTATGTGAGGAAGGATTCATCAACACATACCTAACTAAACAGATGATTTTGATTTGGTTTAAAGATGTGCCTAAGTCTAGATAATGATGTTTCCAAAGCTCCAAAGTTGTTTTTGGGGTGATATGATAAATGTTTGGGATGGATGAAGTGTTTGATTTGATCCTAAATGAACCTAAGAAGGGCTTTTTTATGAGACCAAGATAGTGAAGAACATGATTTACCCTATGAGTAGTTCAAACCAAAAGACCAAATTTTGCATGAAAACCATATGACCAAAAGATTCCAAGCACATATGTGGGGTCCAATTTGAGTTAACTTTTCTTAATGAGTTCTTTTTAGCACAAACAATTCTTGATTAGCCTTTTGAAACTAGATGTCCAATGTCCTAATTCTCTTTCATCCCACAAAGTCCATTATGTGGAAATCTAGAAAATCAAGGCAAAATTTTCCTAATGTTGACCTTAGTAGGAGAAAATTGAGATGAGTTTCAAATCCTTAGAAGACTCTAAGGATGAGAATCCCAAGGGCAAGCAATAGCATATGAATTCGTTCAAGGATATTTGCTTCTCCTAAAGGGTTTGAAGTTTTGATGCCAATGTTGAATGATTGTTTCCCAATGTTTACAAACAAGCAAAGTGTTTTGTAACCAAGAACATGCACAATCCTATGGATATGAAAAATTGTATTTGTTGAGTCCCCACTTGGATAAGTCTAGCTACGCTTATCTTTAGCGAATGGTTAGATGCTTGATCCCACTGGCTCCCCTCCATGACACTCACTTATATGAGGCGTCCAAGCATCAAAACCCATGAAACTCTCATGGCATGCTTTCCATTTCTACTAAATATTGTAAAAGTGTGGGGTGGATTCAAAATGACTGTTCTTGCACCAACAAATAGATAGGGATTTTTTCCTTTCTACAACAATGGTTTTAATTTATACTTTTTCATTTGTAGGAGTTGACCCAATGTGGCAAGAGACCATTGCTACCCTTCTCATCAGAGTCAACCACATGATACAGGTGTTTATTCCAATACCCACATTTATATCCCGACTGGAAATACTCTTGGCTTTATAGTGTTACCGATTGAGTCGTTCCATTGGGTGAGTATGTTTTCCCCAAGGCAAGCCCTCTAAGATAAACAATAGTGAGTAAACACATTCATAGTTTGATCAACCTCATTTAGAAACAAAGGGAGAACCATGCAATAGGTCTACGCACACTCGCAAATTTTGTTGTTCAATTTTAGTTCCCAAAATGAAGTGTGGAGGTAATTACTTTATCCCAACCTAAAACCACCAAAAAGGCCTTTTGATTCTCAAGATCGCTGTGAAGCGCAAGAGAAGTGCATACATCCTTTTCGATGATGTTAGTTTAACTAAGAAATTACAAAAAAATAGTAGCACATGTTCATTTTAAGTCCACAAAGCAATGATTTTGATTCATTTTAAAGCACCAAAATGAGATAAGAAAGTTGCCTTGTTCAATTGTTAAATCCAAAAAACAACTCTAGTAAGTTAGTGTCCTAAAGTTCATTTTAAGCCCTTTGTCATGAAAATTTGAAATGTTCTTTTCAAGAGCCCAAAAGGGTGAAAGTTGGTTAAAAATAGAAAATTAAAGCATAGAATGGAAGCTCTAAGCATTAAAAAATGCTTTATTAACTTCAATTTTGATGTTCAATTTTCTAGCTCAATTTCACTTGTTTTTGCTTGATTCCAACGCTTGATTCCAATGTCAACCTATGAACAACATAAAATAAAATCTTAGAAACGAGACTTATTTCAAAGAATCAATGAAGCCTATAACATTATCAAAATTTATACTTGTCATGCAACCCCAAGTTAGAAAACTAAATGATTGACTATGTAGAAAAAAGCTTTGAAGGTCCCTCCACTAAATTGTAGTCTGAAAACACTATTCCACCAAACCAAGTTATGCTTATCCAATTATTATAGCCTTATAAAGAGGTCTATAATAGTCAATTAAAGCTTTTCAAACTCACCCAATAGTTAAAAAATAGACATATTTTAATATTTATTCCAACAAATCTGAAAAAGATAATGCCAGAATATTAAAGATAATGTCACAATATCAAACTATTTGAAGTAGAAAACTACCACAAACTCTTAACCATAATAGACAACTTGCTAACAAAGATCAAAGTCTCCCCCACTAACAATTCAAAATCAGGTAATTTAATGTAGACAAATAAAGATTTTATGTGATTTACACCAGAAAAGTAACATCTCGATTCCCATTCACTTCGCTTGAAAGTCATAAATGAGGGATTCCAATCACGAAGATATCTACAAACACCATAAATGAAATAAGTTGATTCAAAATGTCAGATCCAAACATTATCCAAGGAAGTGATTAACTTCCCAACATTGTCAGATTTGACCATTTGGCCTCAGCTTCTCTATGTAGCCAAAGACTACAACAAAAAAAAGTAGGAATAGAAGTCTATATGATAAAGATTACGTTTCACCACACATCGAGTAAGATCAATTTTGTACATCTATATGTTCTAAAAATATTCTCCATCTACGAAGAGAAAGATAGGTGCATTAAACGTTCGTAGGTCAGGTACTTTCTTTTTCAAAAAAAACTCTGCATGCTCTGCTCTAACATTTAGGGAGATGACATACATTGTATTCTTGGTTTGATTGTGCAGCTTGCAATGAGATATTCTTCCTCAACAATGACATCTACTCCTTTGGCTCCGTGTTGGTGAAGATGGAAGAGGAGTCCACTAAATGTCTCAGGCATATAACTTCTCTGGTCATTTTTTTTTCACCGAAAGTTGGGGCTTACAACGAAGCTCATGAATGTTTCCCAGAAGGCTATGCATGAGGTATTTGGGGGAAGAGTATGTTTCTCTTCATGTTCGCAAGAGAAACCATGAGGAATTTCATCTATAAATGGAGAATTTGTTAATGGGCACTGCAACACCTGATCTGGAAGGGCCCACACATACTGATGCCAAACTGATGAAGTCAGAAATTAGTTCAAAGATAGGCTATGGGACTAGTTTTCCCTCTATTCACTATGAAGACAAAATGGAGAAAATTATAGGTGGAAAATTATCTCAGAGAAGTGGGTTACAAATTCCAATGGCGATGGGTTCTCGTTCGACTAAGGGAATCCTTAAAAGAAATGAAAAACTTGTTTACAAAGTGGCATTGTACAAAATTTTTAAACAACCCAACATTGAGAATCCAAGTGATGAGGATGATTTCATTGAGGTAAAGACTAGACGTCAAATACGTGAACAAACAGATAAGGAAAAGAAAGCTAAATCAAAGGACTTGAAGCCAAAGGATCACGTTGCTCGGAGATATAGAGCTCCTCCTAAATCAACCTAAAAAAAATCTTCAGATTGAGAAGCCATCCATATGAGGCAATAAGAAACTTTCAAGAAAATGCATTTGGCAAACTGTAAGAGTGTATCCATGGCTATCTTGCATCCCTATCACTGCAACATAATTAAACAAATTAGCTATTCTATTATTTTTCACCATTTCTCATTGGTAATCAATACCCAGTTGTGAAGTATTTGGTTCCAAGTTGGGTGGCAGGAATTCATATTGATTACAAGTGCCAGTGCAAAAATATAGCATTCATTACCATGCAGGCTGGCGATGTTGGAATTTGCAGATGTGTGAGGTGCACAATTTCATTATCTCAAATGCAAACAAAATAGCTTAGTAAGTTAAAGGTGGGGCTACCTATCTCATGCAACTTTTCATTGTTTTCTTTTCTTTTTTACTCACCTTCTTCCTCTACGCCAAGGAATATTTCCTACCACTGTTGTACGAAGTAAAGACAGTGCATATCTCTTCAGACTCCCTTCCAAATTCTAGGTGGAAGTTTTGAACTATTGTAAGTTTATGTATCAATGTCTGCACAAAGAAAAGATGAAGTTGGCTATCCTCAAGAGCACATGATGCTAGTTAGTTTTGGCTATAAAATGTGTATATTAACATTTCCAATTTAGTTGTAAAGATTTACTAATGTGCGTAAAATTTAAAGATAAATCAATTTTAGACTTTATACGAAGAATTTCATCTTTAATTCTTATGATCAAACGATATTGTACAACTTTACTATTGCAAATCAAGCTATAGATCTTCTAAAGAAAACTAGACTTATCTCCTGTGTTTTGTAAAACTACATTTCTGACTTGCCAATATGTTGATGGTTTATTAGTACCAGGATAAATGCCAGAAAGACTAACACATTTAACATCTACCCACATTTATCATTTGACTACCCAATATAAACAGATAAAGGAAAAACCCACTTAACTATATGGCTGCTCAACTCTATTCCACTTTTGGGCTATCTCTGCAAAGAGGGAGCAAAGCCTTCTAGTGTTAAAATGATGACAAACCAGTGAGCTATTTATGCATAAAATCTAGCAAACATTCAAAGTGTATATAAAGAAATGTTGAAAAGCCCTCCTTCTAGTGCCATTTTGTAAACACCATAAATCTACAAAGTGTTTAAAACTCATCACACATTAGCATAATGTTAGTCTAAAATAATCAAACAAAGTAGTGTTCCTATGAAATACTCAATCACATTAAAATATGCACATAAGATGAAAAGATTCAAAATAACTAAATAAAGCATATAAAAACATGATCAAACCCCTATCTCATAGTGGATTAGTGCTTCTTTGATGTGGAAAGAAGCCCTTTCCCAATCCTTGATAAGCTCCTAGATGACAAGATTCAAATGCTTGAGATGGTGGATAAGATGAAACACTAACTTGGATGAGTTGTGGAGGATTAATACAATAGAGAAAATCTCTATTTATAGCCAAGAAGGATAAAAGAATGCCAAACATGGAGGATGTGGGACTAAAGATCAACCAATGACAAGATGCCACTTGTCAACAAGTGAGGTTGAGGAATGAGCACATTTTGGTCAATGTGCCAAAGAGGGGGAGATTTGAAATTTGAATTTGTCAATTTGGGGGGAGATTCAAATTTGGAAGAATATTCTCTTTTTATTCCATGTTGAGAGAAAATGGAGAAGATTTATTTGTGCAAGTGGTAAAAGCTAGAGGATGTGATGGTTTATGAGGATTAGATTAATCATGGTTTGATTAATTTAAGATGATGATTAGGTGATTTTGACTTTCGGCTTAGATACTTGGATTTATTTAAATCAAAAGGGAGGAAATTGATTTAGACTTAGTTAAATAAATGTTTTGATTTATTTAGCTAAAGGGAATGATGTTAGTGGTTTAATTAAATAATTTTGATTTATTTAATTAAATGAAGAACTTTAGAAGACTAA
>VDFB02083386.1:0-17830 GCA_007258455.2 Sequoia sempervirens
AAGTCTCGACCAATCATGGACTTGTTGGATCCTCTTGTCATCATCTCATTTCCGCACTAACATCATACATCCATCATGCATCCATCATGCATCCATCCTGCATCTGCAAACCATCAATATACTGCATACCACATATCATTCATATCATACATCATAGGAAACATTGATCATTTCACATGCATTTCATATCATCATCATAATATAGTCACGTTAGTCTAAGCATTTCATAAATCATCAGTTGCATATGACATATCCATCCATCCATCTCACATCCATATCATATCATCATTTAAGTTGTTGGGATAATACTGATTTGTTATTCTAAGCATCTTAAAATCCATCTTCTTTGCATCGTCATCCATAACCACCATTTTGAACCTCTTTATGTGAGTCGACCCTCAAAATCAAAATCTTTTATTTCGATCTCGAGGGGGCAATGTACCGGTGTACTTCTTTCCGCTGGGGCATCCGAAAAATCATGAAATTTTTTAATTTTGATTGCGGCAAGTTTATTCTTTGAACCAATGCAACAAGTACATTGCTTCAAAGAGGGGCAAAATGTAGACATGCAAAATTCACATTATGCATTCGATCAGATTCGGTCAAATTAGCTCTTACACTAGGCAAATTCATCACTTTCATCCATTCATTAAATAAGTTCATTTATCAAATAAATCTTAGCATTCAACCTTCATCTTGCATCATCCACTTAATTAAATAAATCAAAAAGCCATTTAAATCAAATCCAAATCATACATTTTTCCATCATTTTCTGATTTAAATAAATCAGAAATTTAGGTCCAAAATGTCATATCATCTAATCAGCATTAATCAACATAATCTTCATCTAATCCTAATCTAATACTAATCACATCCCACTTGCATTATCTAGACCTAGCCACTTGCACAATAAATCAATTTTATTGATTTATTAAAACAATCATTTTCCCTCAACATGACAAGTCAAACAGGGCATTTATTGCTCTTCTTTCTTGTCCCCCTCTCACAATTTATGGCAAAATTTGAATTCAAATTTTCCCCCTCTTGGGCACTCTTCCCAAATCTTGCACATGCATCAACTAATCACCACTTGACAAGTGTCCTTATCTCATTGGCTTGTTTTTGATCCCACATTGGTCCCTCTTCAACACTTGGCATTTTGAAAATCTTTAAATAGGTGCATCATCCTCAAGCAAATCCTTCACAATCTATTGCAAGGTTACTCTCTTCATTTGAGATTTGATCTTGTTCACCATCACTCCACCATCTTCATAGCATTTTCAATTTGAGCTTTGGTCAAGGATTGGGAAAGGGTCACTAGCACATGTGACACCAATCCAACTATGGAATAGGTAATTTGCTTTTGTTTTCATAATGCTTTAGTATTTTTATCATCATTTGTGGCATTTTGAAAGCATTTGTAATGGATTTCATAGAGGTATTTTGATAGAATTTGCAAAGCATCTAACCCATTGTTTGAAGTTTAGTTTGCAGATTTTAAAAGGATACCTCTGAATGTAAGGAGGTTTAGGTCCTTGCTGATTTTGTTGAAGAGGGGTACCTTGATAGTGTGTTGGTGATACTCATTGTTGTGGTTGATTCTGTTGAAGGGTACCTATGTAGTGCACTGGTGGTAATCCTTATTGTTGGGATGAATTATTTTAAAGGTTACCCTAGTAGTGCGTTGTTGATACACCTTGTTGTTTGGATGAATTGTATTGAAGGTTACCTTGATAGTGTGTTGGTGGTACACCTTGTTATTGGGATGAACTGTATTGAAGGTTCCCATGATAGTTTGTTGGTGGTATGCCTTATTGTTGGGATGAATTGTATTGAAGGTCACCCTAATAGTGCATTGGTGGTACACCTTGTTGGAATGGTAGGTTGGTTAAAGGATCAAGATATGGTGCAATATGTGGCATGTATTGTCCTTTTGGGGGGTTATTACCTTGTGGTATGTATTGAGATGGACCTTCTTGATATTGTTGGGCCACTGCTACTTTCTGAATTTGGGATGATTTCCTAAACAAAGGGTTGTCCATTGGTTATTTTTTAGGTTCGTCATTGCTTTGTGAGAAGATTGGTGGCATGTTCGAATTCTTCATTGGTTTGGGTATTTTTCTCACAATTGAGTTATCCCCTAACGGAATGAGGTTAGGATCCTTAAGACTTTCCACATTAAAGTCTATAGGAAGCTTAGCACCACATTGTGCTGATTTGGAGAAATAGGCATTTGGATCCTTTCCTAGTAGTTTTTACATTAGTTTAAGTACCTTGGGATTGTTGGAGTGATGAAAGAATTCTTCCTGATCTGGTTCTTCCTCACTATCCACTTCTTCTATGACCATATCTTTGGGATTTTGGTTTGACCTATCCATCATTTCTTGTTGTTTACGGACTACCTCATCCTCACTTGGTGGTTGGTTTGATGTTGTCTTAAATGTGGGTTCTTTTCAAGGAGTTACAAGATCACTTGGCCTACAACCCCATGGGTCACTTACATCATTGGTGGTATTTTTTGCAGGCATGCTAGAGCTGATTTTGTTTGCTTCCATCTTTTTTCTATGTTGTGATCACATAGTTGTCATAAACAAGTGCCAAGATTGTGAAATTTTGTGATTTATAACCATGGAGTAAAAGAATGCTTTGTTTTTGGGATTTTTTCTATTTTTGAGTGTTTTTTGGATTTCCTATTTTTAAATGGATGGTATCTATTGCCATGCAGGATGTGGTGATATGATCCTTCCGACCGCAAGATTTTCTTTTCATTCCTCTTTGTCTAGGATATTAGCTACGTTTATCAACTATGTTGGTGTTTCATTTCTCTCAAATATGAAACTTCTCAAGCTACCGATAATGTATGTTTGTTCACCTTCAATTTGCAAAAGACATGGTTGTATGATAGGTTTCATAAGATTTGGTTGTTGAACTAGAGTAGCTAGACACCAAATGGCCATAAAGTGAGTGGTATTTGGTAAATGAAGCTATTTTTGGGACTCAATTGTTTAAAAGACTTGGATTGATATTTCATTTCATTTTTCTAGAGAATATGTTGCAAGAAATTTACTTGAACTAGCCTTGAGGTTCATGCAAATGTAGATATCTTAGAATTTTGAGTGAAGGAATTATCCAAGTTGTTTGTTTTGAAATTGAATCCTAAAAGTAGGATGGAGTGTTTTTTTTTGCAAATGGATGATGGACTAATGTAAATTATGATGTATTTTGGGAGTATAACTATTTTGTTCTCACATGTTTTAACCAATTTTAAGATTAGTTTTTAATTTTCACTAGAAAGTAGGGCAAGAGTGGCAGTTTTAGAACAATAGTGGTATTTTTTGTCAAAAGCAGCCAAAGTTTGGTCTACTGCAACCAAATCTAAAAGGCAACTACAACGATTTTTCTCAAAAGTGGTTGTTATGTGTAATTTTCTAGCTAGTGAATTGTGCAGGAAAAAGCAGTTGTTTTGAGAAAAAGTGGATAGACTTAAGTTGGTTGTGGTTCAGATAATAGAACAAATGTGACAATATTAAGATCAACTACAGAAATTTTATGTCAAGTGCATTCAAATTTTCAAAATCCATAAATTTTTTATAGTCATTGTCAAAAATTAGAGAGAAAAAGCGAGTTGTTTTAGGTTGATTGCAGCCAGTTTTAGATCAAGTATGATAGAAACAGTAGCAATGGTGGTATTTTGTGTAGATTTATTTTCTAGTTTATGTTTTGGCAGAAACTTTGGATAAATTTATAGATTTGGTGTCTCGTTTTGATCTGATTTTTTAATTTTAGAAAGTGATATCATGCAACACAACAATCAAAACTATTTGACCTCAAATTTCTATAACTTTAAGCACATTTATTTCCACAAAAGCTCAAAGTTTGTGGAAGGTGAAATGCTAAAGCCATAGTTTCCAATGTTGACTTTGTTCTTATTGTGACTTGAAATGTAAGCCTAAATATTCAAAAACCTTTAGGGATATTGTTTTAAGATATCCTTAAGGAGTACAAATATAGGGCTCTTTTCAAAGTATTCACACTAAGTCAAAAGGGTTTGATGTTTCATAACCATGTTAAATGCTTGTTTTGATGTGTTCATTTCAATTCAATCAAATGTTTGATGTTTCAATGTAACCAAGAGATTTGGCAATTTCGTGAAGACAATTTACACCCTAGGGATAGACATGTTCTCTTAGGTGGGATTACCTCATGCCCCAAAGGGATGATTTTACATGCAACGAATGGAGAGTTTTTTTAATCTCAACCATAAGTTGTACTTGGTAAGTAACTTCTTCGAAGTAAATTCCAATGCACCACTTCAAAGAATGTTTTTGGCTAAAAAGGTGGCTTCTACAACATTCGTTTTTAGTAATGCTTAGGGGATCTAACACTTTGATAGCATCCAACAAGCCACTTAAGGCTTTAACCAACTTAACAGGGATCAATATACACAAGGTACCTCCCCTTCCATGAATGGCAATAATAGAAAAGTAATCACCAATGCACATTGGTTGGCATTTAGCCTTGACCATTTATATAGCAGCCCAAGTGAAATACAGTTTTGAGTTTCCTTTGAGTTCTCCAATGCAGGATGTGTCTCAAAAGGTAGGACCTCTAAAGGTAATTCTTTGAATTAAAACAAGTGCTAAAATCAAAAAAAAATTCATCACCCAAGATCTCCTAAAGACGTGAGGGGAGAGGATAGACACTCAGTTTACATAACACAAAAAACACAACATACATTTCATTGCAATATTCTTTTTAAGCCCCTCAATGGGTGCTATCCAATAAAAAAAATGAAATGTTTAGAAGATAGAAAATTATTTTTATGTGCACCAAAGTGAAGCATTATGGATTTCAAACAAATAGATAGCAATATACAAGTCATAAAGTATTTTTCTAGTTTTAAGCCCAAAACTGAGTGTTTCTAACAATCCTTGTCTTAATTGGTGAAAAAAATGAAATCGTGCATTTCGTCAACATATTGAAAGATTTGGTAAAAAAGACAAGCATTTTTTAAGAGCGACAAAACAATGTTCTAATCTTAGAAAACCTTTGAAAAATTCTTTCTAGAACACCAAACCAAAAATGTGTGAGTTTGTACGGTTCATTTTTATAGCACCAAATTCAAAGTTTTCTAAACTAGAAAGATTTTTGAACACTCTTTCTAAGCACCAAATCAAAATATTTTTTAAAACTAGAAAGCTTTTTGAAATATTCTTTTTCAGCACAAAATAAAAAAAAATTCTAAACTAGAAAGCTTTTTGAAAGATTCTTTTTAAGGAACCAAATTAAAGGTGTGTGAGTTGTGGGGTTCATTTTTTAAGCACCAAATTAATTTTTTTCTAATCTAGAAAACTTTTGTTGGACCGTTCAACTTCTCTACAATAAAATTGTTAGTTTGTTCTTGGATAAACACATGCCATGCTTCTGCAAATCCTGCATAAACAATGTTAGAACCCTTCGAACATTCAAACTAAACAATCATTAGTATTAGAAATCAAAAAAATAACTTAATATATTTTCAAATCAAAATAATAGAGAGAAAAAGCATGCAAATTAGTTAAAAGAGACCCTTTTGAGTGTGACTGCTGACCCGTTTTTGGAAGCAAAAGTGGTCCAAAAACTCAACTATGAACTTTTCATGTGCATAAGTAGTTCAAATGTGCAAAGTTGGACCTATTTTGCATCAAAAGTGGTTAGGAAATATAGAAGTGGCTGAAAAAGGAGTGACTATCATAGGACCGATAGAATGACCGCATAAGTTTTTTCGTAGCTTATAAGTAAAAAATTGGAAAGTGCATCTACATTCTGAAACCTGCAAATGCTCAATAAAAACTCATAGAAACATTAGTGTTAAGGACCATGGTCCCACTAGGCATGCTAGAATCTGTAAGGGGGAAATCAGATATAGCGTGAGATAATCAAACATAAAATCTAATTCAAATGAAAGATTTAGATTCATAGCCATTACTCATGAAACAAATATTTTAAGCTACAGAAATCAACTAACGAAATCCTAAGATAGCATAATGAATTCAAAAATAAAGAAAACTTTACCATCCCATGTTGAAGTTTATTTGAAAATATGTTGGATTGTTGTTGTATCAATGCAAAGCCTCCATTTGTGCATAGTAAAAGCTTCAAAGTTGTGCGATGATGATCAAAGATGTATGTAAAAGCTTTCAAGAAATCAATGATTAATTGGGAATTACTTCATTGTGTAAAAGAAGTCAATTATCCAATCATTTTTTAAAAGAAATGAGATTGTTATATAGATTTTGTGTTTCAAAATGAATGCTCAAGATCGCATGGTAGAATATCTTGATCAACAACTCAAATCCGTTGAGAGGAATTAAATGGGAAAAATCAGTGGATTTTGATTACATAATTAGTGTGATTGAAGAAATCAATTTGAGTGTTCAGTGGAATTGAGGAAATCATAATGAATTTTCAGTGGGATTGCAGAATAAATGAATTAGTTAGGAAATAGATGGATCAATTGGCCAATTAGAGTGAGCAATTAGGGGATCATAATTTGCTCAATCATGAAAGTGGGTGAGGGCAATTAATCAATTGATTTAATTAATTAAGCCTTTTTGAGTTAAACGTTCAAGTCATGTTTGACTTTTACAAACTTGCATTTGTTTGTTTTGACATTTTTGAATGATGTTTTCAATAATTAATTTAATTATTCAAGTTTAGGGGAAAGTGATTTAATTAAACTATTAAGTGATTAACAATTTAATTGATTTAGTGGAACAAAGTAAATTAGTGACATAAATGAATAATTGATGTTATTTAATTAATTAGGAAGAATAAAGTCAGATTAGGATTTTATTAAATAAATGAAATTTATTTAATTAGTCAAAAGTGATGAAAAAGTGAATTAATTAAATAATGTAATATTATTCAATTAATAGAGAAAATTAGGATTTTTGATATAATTTATGTAAAATGTAGTGATATTAGGTGATAATGATGTTGATGATGAGAAAATTTCATCTAGGTTATGCAATATATGTTAGGTCATTTTTACATGTCTACATGTACCTTGCCTTAGCATTGATCTCATGCGACTTGATTTTTGCACTTGTACTAGGACCATTTAGAGGTGGAGTGTATGTATTTAGATAACCATTCCCAATCTCATATCCTTGAGTAGAAAAATATCCTTGCATCTTTGTCTTCCAAAATGCATATTCTAAGCTATTGAATCTAGGATATTCCAAAGGAATCTTGTTCACCATCCCAGATCTACCTCAAGTGGTTAAGCTCTTCTTCAAGGAACCTTGCTCTGATACTAATTATTGAAATGAACAAGAAAACTGAGAGTGGGGGTGAATCAATTGTAAAAAATTAAATCTTCAAAACCCTCAACAATAATCAGATCCACAAGCATTCATTAAACCCTTATTTTGTTACATTGATTAAACATGAAATGGAGATAACAGAAACTAAAATCACAACACCATGCATAAGAGAACAACAGATTTATGTGGAAAACCCAATAAGGGAAAAACCATGGTGAAGATTAGCTCACAATATAAGTAATAGCAAACTGACACAAAGGGGCTCACTCCTATAATAGGACACACTGTCCAAAAAGGCTCACAACCAGGGTTCATTTCCATAGAAAGAATACAATAAGATAGAAGAAGAATGTTGCACAAAGAAAACACTTCTCAATGAAACAAGGAGTCCACCACAATTGCTCACAAACTTTCATAGTCTCACATGAAATATTTTGGATGCCTTCAACTCACTACCTTAAGGAACCCTAACATGAAATTTGCACCGCTCTGCTCAATTTCACATCACGCACATCACTCGAATCAATCTCACATCTATCTTACTTATTACTCTTTTTTTCACCATCTTGCATCAATTCCATACATATTTATATCAAGCTCTACCTCAAAACCTTTCTCTAATGTCGACCACTAGCTATTATACATTCAAATTCAAAATAGGTTGGCACCTAAACATTCCCGTAATCGATATGAAGGAAAGGAAACCTACACAAATCCTTAAGTAGATCCCAAATAGATCCCAAAAAACTTCAACATTCTTCCACAAGCCTCACATGTAGTGTTAAACACAAGGTCGGCCAACACTCGTGCAAGACACCATAATCATTAAGTACACGCTTCCTTAAACCAAGCTGAAAGTTTTAGACAACATAATTCATTTTAACTCAATCTAGAATAATCCAAGAACTACTTAAGATTCATAAAACACTTCATCCAAGCACGCATCACAAATACTTTAACTCAAAAAAATGGATAACCTTTAATTGCATATTGATAAATGAAACTCACACTGTACTACACCAAATCAAGCAAAAATTTGAATACATAAAGATAAAATCATTATAAGAATCTTAGAAAATATGCACAACCTGAAGCCAAACAACAGAGAAACATGGAGAAAATACATTTCTCCTAGACCAAAGAAAACATCACTGAATGTTCAACTGGTTCACACACTGGTGAAAATATCTCAAAATGTACAATGATCCAGAAGCACAAATTTTGAATATAACAACTTTTAACACACTTGAATAACCTGTAAGATCTACATAGGAATAGCATCAACATAGAAAGAACACAAAGCACAGTATTGGAGCACACTATGAACATTTGCACAACATAGTTGCCTCTGTTTATTAAATTTTCTCAAAAGCACTTTGAAACCAAGTACCAGAGATATCACCTCAGCTCATTACTTCATTCCAACTCATCTTTAGACTCTACAATAAAAGAATAGTTCCATGTACTCACAACACTTCCTCAAAGTCTCAAATACACATGCACAACCTGTTTTCCTCTTTTCCACAATTTTCATAATATCCTCAACATCTTCATTCCATAGTTAATATTAATGACAACAACAATTGGTAGACTTCTTGTTGACATCAATGAAAAAACCATCATACTTGCAATAAAATGTTTGATTTTTTATGCTTTTATGATGAAAAAATGAAACCCTACATGAGAAGTGCAAAACAATGCAATGCAAATCCTAGATCTAGTGTTGTATTAATTCAGATTTTAGAAGGTTTATTATGTCAAAATATTAGGTTTAGCAAAATGAAACATAGGAAGGGAAACCCTAATTTTAATGTATAGAACCTAGGGTTGATTGCCTCCTTTTCTAGGGTTTCATTAAGATGGAGATAAACAAGGCATATAAATTGACTTTCAACCATGAAGGTGAGCCAATAAAACCTAGATCTCCATCCTATTGAGGATTGGAATGGATTGGAATTGATTTTCTATGATTAACCTAATTAGACTATATGCACCAATATAAAAAATGTAAGATCACAAAAAATGTACAAATTGCAATAGCAATTTATATGCAGATTTAGGAAGTGCAAAGGATTGTGTACTTTCTTAGAAAAATTGGTTTCAACCACTATTGGAGGATATAGGTGCCCTAGGGTGTATGGGTTCTTGTACGGGTGTCTTGCTCAATTTTTGCAATCCTCTGATGTCATATCTAAGGTCTCTTTTTTTTCTTACAGAGTTTTCAAATCACTATCAAATAATTTTGTAGGTGAGTTTTCATGAGTTGACAAGATGTAAGGCTTCAATTGCGACAATGAATATTTTTTCTTCAAACTTCCTTCAATCCTCTCTAAAATTGAAACCTACACATTCAAAGGGATGGAAAGGGTCGTGCCATTTAGGGGTTTGTCTTATTCAAACCCCATGTTTGTGTTTCTAGCTCCAAAATGGTAATTTTAATGATAAAATGATAATGAATAGGAAGGAATAATAAAATCACAAAGTGCTGCAACTCACTACCCTTCAATGGCTTCATTAAAGGACTAAAGTCATTTATATCACCTCAAGGTCTTGGATCTTGCTTTCTTGATTGCTTGAAACACTTTGGATACCTACAAAATTGGGGTTAGCCTTAACAAAACAATGATAATATGACAACATGAACTCACATAAACTTTGACATGATGTTTGGATCTTGAATTTCTATAATAAAGCTCTGAGATGTTTCTCTTGACTTTCTCTTGAATGATCTTAATGTTCACCTCTTGCTAGATAATTTCACTAGGGTTTCAAATGATGCAATAACTAGGTATTTATAGGCATTTATTCAATTTCCCGCAAATTAAATCCCAATAGCTGACATTTGCAATTTCAATTTTGAATGTTAAAATACTGACACTAACATATCTAGATTTGGTCCCCAAAAAAAATGGGGACCCATAATGCCTAGGACAAATGGGTCCTAACCCTATTCTCTAGGACATTAAGTATGAGGGGAAAAATATTGATTAGATGCATTTATTCAATGCTTGCAATTTCTTGGAAAGTGGTAAAAATGGGCTATAGAATGCATAATTAAGAAAATTAGGGACCCAATTAGGCTCAATAATTTATGGGTAGAAAAACATAGTGTGAAATTGTCAAGAGTGATGATTTTTATTGCTACAACATTGAAATTAATAAAATATAAATTAAGAGAACTTGAAAATATAAATAAAGAAATCAAATCAAACTCATAATCTACCAATCCCACTGCAAACTTGAAATAAAATATGATGTGTTATCTCTTTGCCTTTGGATGTGAATATTAAACCTTAGCAACATAATAGTACAAACTTGATTGATGATTGATTGATTTATGATTGGTGATATATTTTGATAGAGTTGATTTGCATAAAAATATGAGAACTAAAATAAATAGAGAAAATACTATATTTATAGACTTTCCAAGGAAAAATATAATGGGAGAGTAGGATAAGAATAAATAATTTAGTTAACTAGAAAATTAGTGGAGTCAACTCAACTAATAAATAGAAAATCTCCATTTCAAATCATTGAGACAATATTGATTTATTTGATTTATTTGGTGGATAATTGTGCACATGAAGTTTCCAATTTCATGCTTAGTTTTTTATTATATAAGTAGGGGTTAGGGCCTTGATCCCATATAAAAATAGCCAAAGAGTCTAGTGTAAGCGGAAATCAGACAAGAATAGTAAAATAGAGAAGACAACCAATGAAACAACACTACATCACCACACCCCACATAGCAGAGAACAACATCAACCAAGTTTCATGGGGGCATTACAAAAAACCTTAAGTACTAGTATAAACTTAACCAAAACATAATATCATTAACCCATATACTATCAAAAGGCAAGCTAAACCTATCATAAGTGTCTAGATAGCACATAATCATTATATCAGAGATTAATAAAATATAATAAATGTTCAGGCTTAAAAATCCCATATCATTCTCATCATAAAGGAAACCAAAAATACCAGTCAACCAAGTACACATAAAAACCAGGAACCATGACCAAACAAAGAAAAAAAATTAGGAATCCTCTATATGACTCCAAGTCTTTTGAAGCTCTTTCACCATTTCTTCCAAGCTGTCCTTTGGCTCCATCATCCTAGACTAATCCACTTCAGTCCTTCTTCATTTTTTCCTTGCTTCTTTTTAATCTTTCCTTGGCCAGATATGGTACCCATAACTACTCTTTTCATAACCTCATCCATGACACTGCACATGTTCTTGATGGTCTCCGAAATAGTTTGGAACCTGTTAGAATTGTCATCTTTTTCCATCATTCTTTCAATTTGCTCTACCCTCTCTATGAGCATGTCAATTTTCAAACACTCAGAGTTAGGAGAGGTGTTGGTAGTCAACTCAATGTCCTCCAAATCAATCAAGCTATCATTTACTTTTTCCTTCTCCTCTACTTTACCAAGGTTAGTCCCTTCATCAGTGCATTGCTCCTCCTCTTGATTATTCTCTTCTTTTCCTTCTTGGCTAGTGTCCTCGAGCACATCAAACTCTGAAGTACCCTTGTCCTCTAAGAAGTTCATTTCCTCAAGGCTATCAGGTACATATTCCTCGGAGGAGGATATTTCTTTGTCCTTCAAGGGTTTCTCATGTAGATTATGAGATAAATTCTTTTCTAGGGTGGTGGCGAGAGTATATTTGCAAATTTCCCTAATTAAACCTTGATCCAAAGGTGGATTTTCCCCATTATCTAGACTCTGCTACATTGATGAAAGGAGAAAGAAGGGAATATTAATTTTCTCAAGGTGGAAAATTTGGTTCAAGATTGGAAAATGGTACCCATGCATGGATTGAAATCTACACTCAAGAGTGAAATATTTCATTACAAAAAAGCTTACATTGTGTTATGGAGGCAGGAGCTACAACCTTGAATAGACATTTTGAAACATCTGAGCTTTTTCCTTGGCCTCGAAAAACTTATTGATGTAATCTTGGTAGTTCCCCATTATTTTTTTGGAAACTTTCTTCCTTTTGTATTTGAGACTAGTGGGTTGAGCTATAAGTTTTGTGTCAATAGTGAAATGAAGCCCTCCCAGGTTTACCTCACCATCCTTCCAATAATTCATAAATTTGTAACTAAGTTCCTTACTGTGACCTTGCATAGCTTTGAAATATGGGGTGAAACTCACTCGTTCAAAAAGGCTCCACAACTTGGCATTCTATCTCAGAGAGTCATGCTTGCTCGGATCCATTCTCTTTTTGTGTCCTCTCATTATCTCTTCACTAGTTATATTGTCATTGTGCAGAAGAAAAAAGTATGCCCTTATACCTTTCTCGTGAAAAATTGAGATCACCAACAATTTGAAATTTTTAATGTTCAGGATAATGTTAGGGCTTTGCATTTGGAGAGGTAACAGTTCAAACCCACTGGTTATGATTTTAAGAAATTTAGATTTATCACAAGGAGATAACTCATGCCTTTTGTTCAATCCTTTATTAGGAATGAAATCACCCCCATCATAACAAGGCATAAATAAGCCTTCTTGATTACACCCAATTCTATCTGCCTTGACCTATATGGAAACATCATGTTGCCAATTCATCAAAACATTTTCAATGGGTTAGGTGATTGAAATCATGATTTGAATTTTTTTAAACCACTTTCCTTAATTATCCAAGCACGAACCTTTCATAAGATTTTTTCTTTCAATCTTGTTAGCTTTGTACTTCTGAAGATTTTTCATACCAGGAGAATCATTAGGGGTCTTCATTTCCCTATACTCCAAATTCCCCATACCCATTATGAGAAAAAAAGAAATTAATAAAATAAATTTAACATAATAACTCATAGCACCCTCCATCAAAGTTAATTGCTATCAATCCTAGTATGATTATTTAAAGAACCAAGTTTTTCTTTAAATAAAATCATTTTGATAGGACTTGGAAATTGATGAAAGTCCCAATGCATCTATTATAATTGTCTTAGACTTGCATTAGCCATTGTGTTAGCAACCATATTACCTTCCCTATACACATGGCCAACTTTATAATTTTGGAAGGTTTTCAAAGTTCTCTTACAATCATCCAAAATATCTTTCAAGTCCCAAGGCACATCAACAATATTATTTAAATAATCAATAATCAGTTTATAGTCTCCTTCAAAAAACACTTTTGTGTAACTTTTCTCCTTCATACTATGTATGCCTACCCACACAGCATATTCCTTGGCCATTTTGTTTTTTGCAACTTCTAGACCTTTGACATATCCTTCAACAAAATTACATTGGTGATTTCTGATTATTCCTCCTCCACCCATCAGTCCCAGGTTACCTTTTGAAAAACCATTGAAATTACATTTCACCCAATCCAATTTTGGATGTGTCCACATAGTATTCTTCCTTTTTAGCTATTTTGTCTAGTTTATATTTATTAGGTCCTATGAGATTCCCCATAATTGCTTAATTCTTAATTATTTGTAATAAGGTATTCTTTTAGGAGTTTATTTATTGTTTTTAATATTTTCTTGTATCTATTGTCTTATGCACATGTATAGATATTTATTGTTCTTAGTTGTATCCCTAAAGACTTTGTTGTTTCATTCTTTCCACAGTACCCAAGTGAGAAATGGGGGAACTTGCTTCCAAAGATCAATAATGATATTATGATAGTAGGGGCAGAAATTCTAACATTCTATAAACATATTTATTGAGGGGGGAAAACCCAATCTATTTTCAGTTTTTCATGAAAAAAGGCCAAACTTCTCGAGAGTAGGGACATTGAAACAACAAGTGCATGATTATTTCTTCAACTTCATTACATAAGTAGCACTTATTCACCAAATGGAAACCTTTTTCCTAAGGAGTATCTAGAGTAGAAATATTACCATGATCCATTGACCACCAGAAGCAATTGACTTTAGGTATTAAGTTCTTTTTCTAGACCATTTTCTAGTCAAAGCCCCCCTTAAGAATCAATAGGTTTTCAAAAACTTCATAAATAGATTTGACTAAGATTTTTCCCAATGGACATTTTTTCCATATCTATTCATCTTCCCTATCTTTTGAAAAGATATCAACTTCACCAACCTAATGAAGAAGAAGGTGCAAGCCAAGCTTCCACTTATGTTTTTTATCCCTTCTAAGAACAATTTCATTAAAATGATTGTTGAAATTTTTTCATCAGGGCATCATGCCATCCCAATTGTTACAATTAGTGACCATTTTTCCTATAGCTCTTATCATCTTGAATTTAATATATTGGAGAATATTTTTTGATGACAATGGAGCACAACTTGTTCAGGCGTCTTCCTAGAAATCAGTTCTTTGACCATTCCCTATTCTCTTTTTCACTCCTTGTTTTAGGGATCCTCTAATCTTGATCAAGTTATTCTAGAAAATAGATCCATAGCGAAGATCTTCCCACAAGAGGCAACCTTGATCCTTATTATGTAAGTATTTTTCCTTAAGAATTAAGACCCAATCTTTGGCTCCTTATAAAAGGAACCATCCCATTTTTTCCACTAAGGATTTATTGAAAGTTTTATCATTTGAATTCCCAAACCACCATCCCTCTTTGGAGCAGAAACTTTAACCAATCCAACAAGATCTAGCCTTTTTTCTCCTCCAATCTAGACCAAAGAAATATTCTTTAAATAATTTCTATCTTTTCAGCTATAAAGGTCAAGATGTTAAAGAAAGAGAGGTAATAGACAAGGATATTTTGTAAATATTCTTTCAACTATTGAAGTTTCCTTGCATTGCTTAACAACCTTCCTTTCCATCTTGCCAATTTCTTCTGAATATTTTCAAGAATGTGATTCTGGTAATTGCTATAGGGTTTTTTGGATATGAGCAGGAGGCCAAGGTATGAAGCTAGAAGATCAACTTCCTGGCATCCAATAATGTTCAAAACTCTCTTTTATTACATAGGCTATGTTGAAGGAAATAAATCTTACTTTTATGATATTTAATGTATTGGCCTGAAACTTTTGCATAGTTGTCTAATATGAATTTCCACTATCTTGATTCCACCATCGTAGATTCCCCCAAAATAATATTTTCATCTAAAGATTATTGATGGGTGGTTGGGGATAATGAGGAAGCAGCCTAAAACCTCTTCATCTACTTTGTATCAAGTTGTTTTTGAATATTTCTTCCCAAAGCTTCAACAACTATAACAAAAAGATATGGTGAAATGGGGTCACCTTGTCTTAATCATCTTCCATAAGAGAAGAAAACTTTTTGGATACCATTAATTAGAACTGAACATTTTGGAGTTGTCACACATGAGATAATTAAGTTAAGAAATATTCCCTTAAATCCAAACTTTTTGAGCACAACAATGAGAAATGTCCATGAGACTCTATCATAAGCTTTTGAGATGTCAAGTTTCAAAGGCATAACTTGTTTCTTACTTAGATCCATAGAGTGTAACACCTTATGAGTGTAAATAATTGCATCTAATATGTATCTTCCTTGAACAAAGCCTTTCTGGTTAACAACTATCATCTTGTTCAAGACTAGTTTTAATCTATTGACCATTATCTTTGAGAAAATTTTATAGGTAGTATTACATAAGCTGATTGGTCTAAAATAATTCATTGATGAGGCTACTTCATATTTAGGGATGAGCACAATGAATGTGGAATTAAGCTGGTTTAGTAATCTACCTGATCTGAAGAAATCCTGAGTTGCATTGAAGAGATTAGATGATATCATATCCTAGAATTCTTGGAAAAAAGTTGGGGGAAAGTCGTTGGGGCCTAGAGACTTATAGGTACCAAAGGAGAAGACCACATTCTTAACTTCTTAGAGAGAAATAGTGTCTAATAATTCTTTTAAATCGTGCTTAGTGATAACTTCTGGAAAAACCTGTAGAAGATCATCCAAATCCACTAGGTCGACCTCAGGCATATTCTAAAAATTTGAAAAGGAGACCGCTTCATTTGAAATTTCATCTTCACTTTGCAAAATTAACCCATTTTTAGTTTTTAGAGATTTGATCCTATTTTTGCATATGTGTTTTAGGGTTGATTGATGAAAAAAAATTGTATTTCTATCGCCTTCCGTTAACCATTCTATCCTTGATTTTTGTTTCTAGAAAATTTACTATTTTTTGTTTATTTGAAACCATTGGGTTCTAAGCTCTCATTCTTTATTGCAAATAGTTTCTTCAACTTCACCCTACTCCATCAAGTCCTAAATTTTCTAATCTTTAATCCTAATGATTTCTTAGTATTGAAGATATTCCCAAAAGGGTATTTATTCAATCCTTTGACTTGATCTTTGACTTTTTTTATCTTCTAAGCTAGGAAGAACATTGGAGTGCCAGTACATGGCTCATTCCACTAGCAATCAACAAGGGCTCTGAAATTAGGGTGGTGATTCCACATTATCTCATATCTGAAGGGAAAATGTACTTTAACAATTTTGTCATCCCAATTAAGGAGGGGCAGTGTGATTTGAACCTATTCTCAAAAGAGCAGTAAGGGTGAGATCTTGTTGAATGCTCCAGTTTGAAGAAATAAGGAAGTGGTCTAATTTTACTTGAATAAGTTCATTACCCTATCTTCTATTCGACTAGGTAAATAATGACCCAATCAAAGGAATATCCACTAGGCCCACAAAATTAATGAATCTCACTAGATCCATCATACTATTAGAGAAGTCATCAAGACCTCCTTGCTTTTCTAAAGGATACAGAGGAGAATTGAAGTCCCCTCCCATCATCCATAATTCCTCCTTCCTATTGTTCATATTACTCTACAACAAAATCCATAGATTAAGTCTATCAAGATGTGAATTGGGACCATAAATTTTTATTAGGTTCCATTTAATAGAGGTAGCATTGTCTTCTAGAGAGACCATTACACAATTTTTATTGTTGAATCCTATGGAGCTAGACAATCTAGCAAGATTCCAACTAGTAGCAATTCCACCCGAAGCATCTTCAACATCACTAACCACAAAATTAGCATTAGGAAAAAAAAATTATCCACTTTTTCAAAGGTTGCGTTTATCATTTTAGTTTCCTAAATTAAAGGATATCCAGTTTCAAATCCACCATACATGTTTTTAACAAGTTCTATTTGAAGGGATTTTTTAGACCCCTAATATTCTAGGAGATCAATCTCATTGAGAACAAAAGAAAACCAGTATAACCTTGATATTGCAGTGAAAAGGGGGAGGACCCCCCACTTACTTCTTTCTTGACTCATTTCCTGAAAGAGAGTCAAGGGTTTTTTGTTTTCGTGAAGAAACCTCATGGGTTGTATCTTTATTCCTTGACTCCTTCAAAGATTGCCTTCCAACTTTATTTCTTCCTCCAACATCCAGATTCTTCTTCTTTCTTGATTTAGTAATGACTTGGTATCCATCTTCATCCCCTAAATTTTTTGACTAGGGAGGAGAAATATTCTACTGTCCCTTACCGTTTTTTAGAATCTTTTTTTTTTTTGGGTTAACAGTTGAAATTTGGACCCCTTCTTGAAGTTGTTCCTCTAAAGGGGGTTCTGGGAAGGAGGTCAAATTCCATTCATGTTGATTTTTTATCTCTC
>VDFB02083387.1:0-28424 GCA_007258455.2 Sequoia sempervirens
CCTAAATCATATACCCTAAACCCTCAGCCCTAAATAGAGACCTTATACCCTCAATCGTAAATTCAAAACCCTCAACCATATACCCAATATCCTGAACCCTAAGCCCTATACCCTATACACTTAACCTTGTACCCTCAACCTTGAACACCATCCCTCAACCATATACCCTCAAGCTTCAACCCTCTACCTTAAACCCTAAACCCTACACCCTCAATGCTCAACCCTATAACTTATACAATCAACCATATACCCTATACCTAACACCATCAACCCTATACCTTATACCCAATAGGGTGAAATCATAATATTGTGTCTCACTTTTTGGCCAAGATGGACATTTATATCAATATTTTTAACTGAATCTTCATTTTTGAGACTTATGGTAGATAAATTGTTAAGAATTTGAAGATGACGCAAACTAGTGATTTGTGACAATTTTGTGTAGATTCTAAATATATATTTTTAATTTTTTTCTAAAATAAGTCATGAATCTTTCAACATCTCATTTAATAACTAGTTTTAAATAGAAAAAAACATTTTCAGAAAGTAACATTTGTGTCATCCAACATAATTTTTTTCAATAAAGGATAAAATTATAATTTTTGAAACATAGATTCTCAACACCAATATCTAGGGAAAGGATATTTTTTCATAATTTTTTGTTACATTATTTTTTTAATTAATTTTTAAAGTCTCTGTAACTATAATTAGGACGCATGTGTGTTTCATCCAACATAACTTCTTGTGTATATATAGAAATCCAATTTTATTTTTGGTGAAACAAGGACATCAATACCTAGGGAAATGGCATTTTCTGAGTTTTTTACAATGGTTTACCATTTTTCCACCTCTACAAAATGAAGAGCTTGATGTTTGGAGAAAAAATCTATTTTCATTAAAAATTGAAAATTAAATATATGATAAAATGAAAACATATCAAAACTATACTTGTTGGAAAGATTGTTTCAAGGGCTACGATCTTGAAAAATATATTGTCAAGTTAAGTTCATCTAAAGGTCCAACCTAGGGTTTGAAACTGATTTTTTTGATGAAATTTTGATGTAAAGGCCAAATTTTTCTTGTTTGACCCCTTCATTCAAAGGACCTTCACTTGAAGGTTGCTTTTCTCGAATCCTAGCAAGCATCTTCGATTGAAGGTCACTATGTAAAGCAATTTTTTAGGCCTTTACCTTTGTTCAAAGGTATGGATTTGATTAAAGGAAGAAAGTTGTATACCTTCACTCGAAGGTCCTTTGCGTGAAGATTTTATTTCACTTGAAGGTCCTTTGAGAGAATATTTTACTTCACTCAAAGGTGCATTTTAAAAACATCCATCCTCCCCCAAAAAATTCACTGTCTCAAAATTAGTGAGACACAATATTGTGATTTCACCTAATACCCTTAACCCTAAATCCTATACCTTACACCCAATATCATCAATCCTATAGCCTAAAACCTATACCCTCAAACTTAAATACTAAAGTCTATACCCTATACCCTCAACCCTAAACCTTATACCTTATACCCTCAACCCTAAATAGATTCCTTATACCCTTAACCATAAACCTAATACCCTCAAACCTATATCCAATATCCTCAACCCTAAGCCCTATACCCTATAAACTCAATCCTAGTACCCTCAACCCTAAAAATATCCCTCAATCATAGGCGCTAAAGCCTATATGCTAAACCCTTAACCCCTAACTCCATACATCAATTGTAAATCCTAAACCCTATACCTTGATCCCTGTACCCTCAACCCTATACCATAAACCCTATACCCTAAACACTCAACCTTAAATAGATACCTTCTACCCTCAATTGTAAACCCTCAAACCTCAACCCTCAACCCTATACCTTATACCTTAAACTGTAAACCCATACATACATACATATATACATACATACATATATGTACATGCATACATACATACATATATACACACATAAATACATACATACATACATACATACATACATATACATACATAAATACATATATAAAAAACTTGAACAAAGCATAATATGGGCTTATTATAACACGCTTGCGTTTTATCTTGCTTTAGGAATTTCCAAGCCTTTGGCCTAGATTTTCCTTGGGCTTCCAACCCAAAGGCTTGGAGTGACTTTCCAACATCCAAAGACGTGTTTTCCAGATTATGAAAAATTTGGCATAATCGAGCGAGCATGCTCCCCATCAATTTTGTACATGTTTCAATGTCAAGTCAAAAAAACACCATGGTAATGTTAAAATATATCTTAGTTATCTAACCATGTAATTTTTTTCACATTTTGAGTATGTTAAGGTCTTCATCATTAATTTCTTTTGTTGGTGTATTTTTTTTTTTCTCAAAAACTAATGTTTGGTATTTTTTACTTTACTTTTTAATCATTCATGTCAAAATTTCAAATAAATTGCATTTTTAGAAAATAGACTCCATTCTACACATATTCCAAAAAAATGATTTTCGGTCAATTTTCAATTTTTTTAGGTGGGAGCACACTCAAATTTCTATTTTTTAGGATGTGTCCACTTTGAAAATTAGTAAAAATTCATATTCATTAAAAAATTAGTAGAAAAATTGGGGATACACTACATGGAGTTAGCTAATTTCCCATCAAAGTGATTTTTGAAATACTAGAAAAAAATTAAAATTTTAGGGCGGCCACATCATACATTATTTTAAGTTTTTTTATTTTTAAAGAGGACCAATTTGTGTGGCCCCCCTTTTTGAACCCTTAATCTCTACCATTTTGAAAAAAAGTAGTAATTTAGAAAGTAGATTTGGAGCACTATGACTCTTGTTTTTGTTGCATCTTCAATTTGTCATCTAAGGTCAGTTTTTCCTGATTTCAGAAAAAAAGTGGTCACTTAAGACCCATTTTTGGTCCTCCATTTCCATGCACTTACTCTTAAATTTTTTATCAATTCAAAATTTAAAATTATTAGTTGTAGTTGCAAGTGATTTATAGTAAACTTTGATTGCTAAAAAGTGTGACAAGATTGTTTAAATCAAGTAACAAATTCCCTATCAACATAATTTGTGAAATTTATTAAAGTTTGATTAAATTTATGTGGCAAAAATACAAGGTTTTGATGTAATTTGACACTTATATAATGTCTAGGTACATTTAAGCACTTTTTCTCTTCCATGGATTTTTTTTATGAAGCTACAAAATGGTTAAAAACTTTGATAATAGATTTTTAGGGACCCTTTTAAAGTTTGAACATATTAAATTTAGAATATATTTAGTATGTTTAGTTGTAATTGATTTGTGAGTGTGAATATACAATTATTCAAAGTTTCAACGTATGATTGTATTTTCTCCTATGATACACTGATCTAAAAAAAAATGAACAATGAGTGTGGATGATGAAAATGTGAATCACAAATAGTAACAATACAACATAAGTGCAAAATTCAAACTTCAACAATCACTCAATGAAGCTCAAAATATTGGCTAAAAAATGATGAAGAAACAAAGTCATCATGGCAAAGACCTTGATTTGCTCTATTGTGGGTTTCTCTTCAAAGTAATAATAACTATGAAAGAACACTAATGATATGATGCAATGATAATGATAATGATAAAATATTCAAAGATAAATGATACCTAATTTTTGATAATTATAATGATAACCTATTTTCTTGAAAATAATAATGCTTGATTGCTTGATAATGCTTGATAGTACTCTTAATAATAATCATGATCTAGGGGACATGAATGAATGAAAGCTTTGTATTTATATGCTTCACTTGACATTTGATCAATGGTGGAGATTAATTTGAAAGATCAATGGATAGAAAAATTAAAGATAGGGTGGGACCTATAATTTGAATTTGATGGAGGGAAAGTTAGGAGAATTAAATAAATAAATTCAAAATGATAGTGAGGAAATAAATAAATATTAATTTATTTATTTTAGAAGAAAAAAATTAATTTTAAAAATTATTTTAATTTATTTAAAAGAGGAAAGATTATTTTAATTATAGTTGACCAAAGATAACTTGAGTTTGATTTTATTTAATGTTGGAGGGAAAATGATAAATGATGAATTAATTAAATAATTAAATTAAATTATTTATTTAATATATATATATATATATGATAAAAAAAATTAAGATAATTAAATAATTAAGAGTTATTTAATTATTATCGATAAAAAGGAGAAATATTAGCTTAATTAAATTATTGAAAAATATTTTAATAAATATAGATAGAAAAATTAATAAAGGAAATGATGAAATGATGAGATGAAAATATATTAGTCATTTTTAGGTGTCTATATTTTTCCCTCTTTGAGACATTGCACTTTATAGCATTGTTTATAAGAAATAATGATAGTATGCCCTTGTGTGTTGCCCAAATAAATCAAGGGATGGAGGTAGGATGCCCCCTTGAAATATTAGCTAGAATTTTTTTGGGATCAAACTCTTGACATGAAGGATAGGTTGGGTGTATGATAATGATGATGCTATGATGACAATGATAGATATGTTTTAGATATAGCTATATGTGATGTTATGGCTATGTATGATTATGATGTACATATTATTATGAAACTATGATAGATGCTAATAATTATGAATGTAGGATATACAAAAAAAAATTAATCTCCACCAAGGATGAAATATCAAAATGAAAACTATAAATGGGTGATATAGTGAAAATCTATATTGAATATGGATGATAAATGAAAAGACACTTTGTTACTTTGAAGAGGAACCCTAGCAAGTGGATATCATACACCAAGATATGACATTTAGATGCACTTTGTATCATTTACACCCTTGCATGAGCTTTGACACAACACACAATCATGACATACAAGAAAATGACCATGTCTCACTCCAAGTTATTTTAAGCTCATCAAGATATAGGATTTCATCAAGCAAATGGGAGACAAAGATAAATTCAAGAAAGTAAAAGGAAAAAAAAATTGTCAAAAGAAATCAATAGTTAGCATATATCTTACCAAAAGATAAGCTTAGTTTTGATAAATACGGTCCATTGTAGGAAGGATGCATCCGTTAGGGACTTAATTTATTTTGATAACGCCTATCACAAGAAGGAAAATTTCATTAAGGCATTATTTAAGTGTTTTGATAGTGATAGAAAAAGATATGCACCAAGCTATGTAGGCCATAGGCTTGTGGGTAAGTGCACAAAGTTGTGACACAAAAAGGGGGTCTTATGATGTCACTTTTTTTGAAATCAGTAAATTTTGATGTTCGATGAGAAAATGAAGATAGTTACACTCAAATTTTGAAGATGCAACAAGAACAAAAGTTGTAGTGGTTTGAATATACTTTTTGAACAACTATTTTTTTTTTAAATAGTGAAGATTAAGGGTTTGAAAAGGGGGAGCACACAAAGTGGTCCTATTTTTTCAAAACAACATAACATAGAATCTGTTGTGCTCCCCCTAAAATGTTAATTTTTTTTAGAATTTTAAAAATTATTTCAGTGAGAAATTAGATAACACCATGTAGTTTATGCTTATTTTTTCAGCTAATTTTTTAATGAATACTATTTTTTACTAATTTTCTAAGTGGACACATCCTAAAAAATAGAAATTTGAGTATGCTCCCCCCTAATTTTTTTGAAAACTAATCAAAAATCAATTTTTTTTCAATATGTGTAAAATGGAGTCTAATTTATAAAAAGTAATTTGTTTCAAAATTTGATGAACAAGTAAAAAACTATACCCAAAATAGCACATGTTGGTTTTTGACATAAACAGACACAAACAAAATAAATTAAAGATGAAAACCTTAACATATTTTATAAATTTACCTTGAAACACATGTAAACCTAATGGAGAGCACAACCAAAAATGTGTGAATTTTTTACCTTTTCAAAAAACACGTATTTGGCATGAAATGGTCATCCAACCCTTTGGGTTGGATGCTCAATGAAAATCCAACCCAAAGGGTTGCTATTTCCCAATCCAAGCCATTTGACGAGTGCCAAATGTAAATGATGACTTTTTAGAATATATTTTCTCTTTCTTTTTTTTTGTCTTTGTCTTTGTCTTTCTCTGTTGATTATATTTCATGTATCTAGTTTCAAGATGTTTGAGAGTGGTTTTAGATCTCTTGGAGTTATAATACAAATTCTAGTTTTTGGAAAATCTTATAATTTTTGAGACTTAGTCAAATTTTAGTAATCAACATGTCAAATTTCAGTAATCAGGAGATCAAAATTTAGTAATCAACAAGTTATATCATCTTTCATTCTCTCTCCCTCTCTCTCTCCCTCTCCCTCTCCCTCTCCCTCTCCCTCTCCCTCTCCCTCTCTCTCTCTCTATCTCACCTATTGATCTGGAAGTTGATTTCAAAAAAGATGCCTGATCTCGGAATGGATCCTTTTTGATGGATTTGTTCCGGATTTTTGATGATGTCGATCGATCTGCCGTTTGATTTTGATTTGATTTGAAGGATTGATCGATTGATCCTGGATGCGCGATTCGCGCAAGGACGTGATTTCAAAGCGCGATTTTGATTGATTGACTTTGATTTTTTGACGTCCGGATCGATCCTGATTTGATGTCGCCTGATGATCTTTGTCGATCTGGACGATTGGCGATCGATGCCGGATTTTGATTGATTTGTCGATCCTGACGCGTTCGATCGATGCACACCGATGACAAGGAGGAAGGTGGGGGACATTGGAGAAAGAGGGAGGAGGGAATGTGATAGACAAAAAGAAGAGGAGGGGGATAGAAGGAGGAAGGAGAAATAGGGAGGATATATAGGAGAGGGAGGGGAGAGGGAGGGAGGATCAAGAGAGATGGATAGATGGAGCCAAGGAAGGAATGGAGAGAGGGGGGGAGGGATAATGGAAAGATAGAGGAAGAGAGAGAAGGAGAGAGGGGAGCCGGAAGGGGATGAAGTATAGAGAATAAGAGAAAAAATGAGTGAGATAGAGTGAGAGAAAGATGATACAACTTGTTGATTACTAAAATTTGACATGTTGGTTATTGAAATTTGACTAAGTTTGAAAAATTATAAGATCTTCCAAAAACTAGAATTTGTATTATAACTCCAAGAGATTTGAAACCACTCTCAAACATCTTGAAATACATGAAATATAACTTAAAGTATAAGAAAGTAAATGTCTATTTTTATTTCATGTATATATTTCCACTAATAGAGAAAGAGCAAGACAAAGAAAAATAAAAGAAATGAAAAAAAAAATGCATCATAAAAAGTCATCATTAATCCCTACCTTAACTTTGAGATAAGAGCTAAACATTACACCCACTTTTCAGCTCCTGATAAAGAAGTTAATTGCTTTTGCAAGTAATCAGTTGTCGATAATTGGGTAGGTTCATTACTTCTTAAAATTCCAAGGGATGAAGAACAAGCATCATTCTTGAAACTTGATTCCCAAAAAATAATGATAAAGAAAAACCTATGTTTTTTCTAGAATCAAATGTTAGGATTCAATCTACCAAGTATCAAATGAAAAATTCAGAGATAATCTTTACACGTGAAATTCGATCCTCGATACTCATTGAGAAATTTTAGATTTATATCATATATTTGTAATTGGTTGATTGTTTTAAAATTTAAGGTTTTATAAGAACAAGAAATATAACTTATTCCCAAGCCCCAATGCCAAAGATAATACTCTTAATGAATAGCGATCATTGGATTCAGTCAATAGGTGTTCTCCCTAACAATTGTACTCAATAAGAAACATGGAGTAAGGAGTAATCCAAATCCTCGACACCCAAAAGCACAAAGAGTGATTTTTTCCTTTTCAAAATGGTGTTTAGATTGTGTTTGTGTAGACTACTTGGTTATTTTAACAAGCAATAAGACTCATTCTCAAGGCTCGATGCTTAATAAACTATAATTTTTCACAAGTTATGGATTTAGGGGGTCTTTTTATATCAAGGTAGTCAAAATGGCCTATCTTTAGGGTTTTCTAATGTGTGATTTTTATCATTTTATCCCTCCATTTTTCTTCTCTGATTCTAATGGATGATATTTTCATTTGCAAGAAGCATGCCAAAAGAAGTGACAAAGATGAAATATTAATACAAAGACTATCACCCCCCATAAAAGATGTTCTCTCCATATATAAAAATTAGAGATACTGATCTAGGACATATAGACATGGATGAATTCCACAAGAGAATCAACGATGAATAGAGAAGGTTTATTAAAGCCACTTCATTGTCTAAATCAGGGTTAGTGGAGGGAATTGCTTTCCTAGTTATATTATAATCACTTGAGCTAGTGATGACTTGTGCTCAATATTATGACCATAAGAACAAGAGGATATTAGGAGCATTTGGAGAAGTGGTTCTTTATATCAGTTCCAACATGGCTGAGAGGGTATTTAGAATGATTTCTTCCCCCCACTGTGATGCTATGAATATGAAGAAAGCAGTGGATCATTTTGAGGGAAATGAAATAATCTGCCTCAATCTCATCAATACCCAAATTTTTCCCAACCCATAAAAGATAGCCCTCAAGATGGCTAAGGCATAGTATAGGAATGGGTTTGGGATATCAAAGATAAAATCACACTCCTAAGTAGATATAATGGATATCCCAATGCGAAATAATTCTATCCATGGATGTGCCACTTTATGTTGATGATCTTTGATGATAAGAATCAGGAACTCCAAGTCCACCTCCAATGACCTAGGACCCCACTCTGCTCAGGATCTCCAAGTCAACTCACTACAATGCTCATAGTCTCTGCTTCACTCCCTAAACCCAACACCACTCCTCACTACACCCACATCCTCCATCCTAATTACTCTGCTTGCTCTTTGCACTCTAATCACTATATATGCCTCCTTAGGTTTCCCCACCATGACACTTCACCTAGAGAATGAAAATAGTACTTGTAGAATGCAACTCAGTTGTGGTTGGAGTACTCTCATTCCCCCATAAGATCTATTTGTATGAATCCCTGATAGTCGTAGGATGCATTGCAATTTTCGCCCACCTCTCCAATTTTTTCCCTTTCAATTTTTCTTGGTTTTGGCTTAGGAATCCCGTGTTTCGTATGGATCCCCCTTTACTTAGCCTTAGGAAGTCATCACAATGCTTGTGCACTGAGGAATCCAACATCCTCAACATCATGACAATACCCCTCTTTGGTTCCTCGAGGACTCGGTTGGAACATTTCTACCTTACCTTGGTTCACTTGGAACCCAAGCTTTGAACCCTATCCAAAACCCCGACGCAACCCCTGGTCTACCCCAAATCGAATCACCCAACTCAGCTACCCTTCAACTCAGCTCGCCCTTCAACTTGGCTTGCCTACCTGACTCAACTTGCCCTTCAACTCAGCTTGCCAACTTAGCTTAGGTCAAGCTCCTAGCTCAACCTCGATATCGCCATTGAGCACTACCCCTGCCTCTTAGCACATTACACTCCCTTACATCCTCCCCCACTCTAAATTAGGCGACGTCCCTGATGCTAACAACACTTTCCTTGACACTACTACGGAGGCCCCACTACTTCTCTAAGTGACTTAGAAGGGAGTGGTGGAGTCCTCCAAGAACTCCAACACCTTTTCTTCATACTTCCACAAACTCTTAGCTTGTTCCCATGATGCCTCATCTCTAGGTTGGCCTCCCCAATGAACCAAGAATTCATAAGTGACAATCTACATGACAAACATAAAGATGTGTTACATAATAACAATTTCTATATGAAATCTTATTTGATATACTTGTTATCCTCTCAGGAAACTTTCCCAAGGCTCACCAAGGTGGGATCCTTTCAGCTTGAAGAAGTAAAGATTCACCAAAATTACCCACAATTGTAATTGGACACAAGTTATAATAATTATTATGTGGTGAATGATAATTTTGTTCATGCCATTATCAAAGTGCTACAAAATGATTTTTCTAGAAGGATCTCCCTAGAAGCCACAAAGGAACTAAAGAATTGGGGAAATTGGTATTCCAATTCAAGAATTTCACATATATAAGAGTAGCTAGTTTTCATAAACCACCCCTCAAGCTTCCAAGATACCACATAGAAAAAATGATCCTTTTATAATTGTGTAGATGAGTAACATAGATCCATAATCTAATTATTGGTAAGCACAAATCAGGGTATTCATTTGTTGTGAAGATGAGACTTACATGAACAATGCCAAAAATGGAAAAATTGAGTTGGAAATATACAATGGAAATGTATAATGATCCCAAGGCCATATTTGACCCTGTTGGCAAAATTAGCAAAGTCATTGACTTGTTCTTCAAACATGAGCCTACCCTAGAGGACCATTGTAGCAACTGCAAAGAAGAATTTGAGGTAAGAATGAAGGATTACTATCAGCTGATAGTAGACATGATTAAAGAATACAATATCGCTAGGGTTTCCAAAGAATTAAAGTAAATTTGGGAAGTTTTGGATCCCATTTACAATGGGCAAGACATCTTCAACCAACCAATCTACAATGTAGATTGTTCAATTCAATAATATGATAGTATGGATACTAGGACAACAAGTGTCAAGACTTGCTCACAAAGATGGTTAGTATCTCCATTTCTAATGATGGAGTTTCCAAAGCCTTGACCTTCCATGAAGAAATAAAAGATAGGTGAAGGATCATCTATTGTTGTTGAGAAGTAAAAGCCATCATCTTCGAAGGTTGGATCTAAAAAGAGAAAGGAAAAAGAAATAATTGATATAGGATCTAGTGAAGAGGATGTTTAGGATGAAATTCCTCTAACAAGGAAGAAAAGAACAAGGGTTGTATCACAGACTACACCTGCTCAAAGGGTTGCTTCTCTTACTCCCTATCCACCTCTTCCCTATTGGGAAAATATATCTCAACCTTGAAAATACATAAGGTACTATTGATACGTCAACACGGGGGTACCCCATTGTGGAGGTTCGGGGGACTCATCCCCCCTAGTTGGGGGTCCAAGGGTGAAGTGCCCTGGTCAAAGTTCGGGGGAAGCGCCCTTGAAAGCTAGATTTTATGTATATTTTATTATTGTAATTCTGGGTCGTTCATCATTAGGTCTTATATCTGACGGTCAATATTTTGTTGGCTTGAACTACCTTAGAAGGAACCCCTATTTTATGAGGGTATTTTATTATGACTAGGTATTATGGTATATTTTGAGAGTCTAATAGCGATCGTGTTTCCTCTGGATCTCTAGTTGGCGATACTCCTGTGAGAATATTTCTCTACAAGTATATTGTAATATTTGTGATTTTTGAATAACATATTGGGTGGCTTTTGGAGTGTGAGGTTTTTCTCTTGAAAGGGTTTTCCCCATGTAAATCACTATGTTGTGGTATGCATGATATTTATGCTTATTTATGATTAAGTTTCTATAACTATTAAATATTTGTAAAATATTTTCATTATTCTCCTCTCAAGATTAGTGTAGGAAGTTGTTCTACTACCTTATCTTCCTTACAAGTGGTATCAAAGCCTAATCACCTTTGGTTCCAGTTGTGGGTTGTTGGGTTTTTTGAACTAATCCAAATTTGAGTGGGAGCTTGTGCAAAAGACACTTTGTGATCTTGTTGTAGGAATTTTCAGATGGCAAGTTTATCGGGGAGAATAGAGGTGGATAAATTTTCTAGAAATAATTTTGAAATGTGTGAGCTAAAGATGGAGGATCTATTGATAGATCAAGATCTGTGGGATGTTGTTGATGAGAATGTTTCAAGGCCTATAGATCCTACTCAGGCTACTAAATGTGATGTTATGGACCATAAAGCCAAGGGTCTAATCATATTGTGCCTAGTAGACTCTATTTTAATCAATTTCCATGAAGATACCTCTGCACAAAAACTATGGAAGAAGCTTGGTGAGATGTATCAAGCCAAATCTTTAGTGAACAATATTTTCTTGAGGAAAAAATCATATTCCTTGAGAATGGAAGAGAGTGGAAGAATTACAAGCCACCTTGAAGCATTTAGTATTCTGGTGGCTCAGTTGGCATTAGTTGGTGTCAAAATGCATGAGGAAGATAAATTTTAGATCCTACTTTGTTCTTTTCCTGATTCATGAAATTCTCTTGTTATGGCTATTGGGAGTACTTTTGTTATATTAATGACTGAAGATGTGGTAGGTTCTTTTCTTTCTAGAGAGATGAGGAGGAAGGTATCCATCAATGCTAAGGAGGCCTTAAATGTTCATGGAAAAAGGGAAAGAAGAATGAGAAGTCTAACAAATCCAAGTCCAAGGGGAGATCTAAGTCTCCTAGAAAGTTCAAAGTTATTTGTTGGAACTGCGCTAAGCTTGGACATGTTCGTAAAGACTGCAAAGAAGAAAAGAAGAAGAAAAAGAAGAAATTTGATTCTAATTTTGAGTCTTAGAAGGAAGATGGTGATACATTCATTGCAGCTTTTGCAACTCGTGTAGGTAATGATGCATGGTTAATTGACTCAGGTGCATCTTTCCATATGACCTTTAATAAAGATTGGTTTTCTAAATATGAAGAATTTGATGGAGGTAAGTTGTACTTGGGTGATGATTCTCATTTAGACATTGTTGGCCATGGTAAAGTTAAAATAAAGTTTCCTAATGGTAGAATAAAAAGAATTAATGGTGTGTTGCATATCCCTAGTTTAGCATGAAATTTGTTATCTGTGAGAAAACTAATAGATGTAGGTGTGTAGGTAGTATTTTTTGATGTAGGATGCAAGATGGTCAGAGGTGCTATGGTGATTGCAAGAGGTGTCAGATATGGCACATTGTATAATCTTGGTGAATGCATTTTTTAGTGCAATATTACTATGAAAAGCATGTCTATGGAAGAAGTGAGGGCTTCACCTTTAGCAGGATGTCATGAATTTTGGGTACCCAAGGGTTCTCTTTCTTTTAAATCAAAGTTACCTACAAAGAAAAATACATGTTATGGCACTAGAGACTTGGACACATTGGATAAAAGTGTCTAAGGACCTTGAAAAATAAAAACCTTGTTGAAGGTTTGTTTGATTCTAATCTTGAATTTGATTTCTATGAGCATTGAATTTATGTAAAATAAAATTGTGTTCAGTTTTACTCGAGTTCTCATAAATCTTGTGGTGTATTGGATCTTATTCATTCTGATGTGTTTGGTCCTGTAGATGTTCCTTCAATTGGTAAATCCACATATTATGTTTCATTTATTTATGATTATAGTAGAAGTACATGAGTATACTTTCTAAAGATTAAATCTAAAGTTTTCAGTCAATTTAAAGAATTTAAAGCAATGGTTGAGTTGCAGACTAGAAAGAAAATAAAAGGTTTGAGGACTAATAATGGCAGTGAATTTTCTCTAATAATTTTGACATATTTTGTAAAGGTTTTGGTATTCATAGGAAAAAGATAACTCCATATTCTCCACAACAGAATAGAGTTGTAGAAAGAATTAACAAGACATAGATGGAGAAAGCTAGGAGTATGTTGAGTGGTGCTGGTCTAGAACAAAGGTTTTGGGATGAAGTTGTTGCCACTGCTTGTTACCTAATTAATAGGTCTCCTACATCAGCTCTTGTTGATAAGATGCCTATAGAGGCATGGTCAGGTTGTAAGCCTTCATTAAGACATCTTAGAGTTTTTGGTTGTGAGGCATATGCACATGTCCCAAAGGAGAAGCGAACAAAGTTTGAGAACAAGGCTGTGAAATATATCTTCATCAGATACAATTATGGTGTGAAAGGATACAAGCTTTTGGATCGCGATGCACAAAAGGTGATACATCTAGTAGAAGTGTTATATTTTTAGAGAAAATAAGCCTTCTTTTGTTGCATTACAGCTAGAAAAAAGTAAATAGGAAGATGTGATTCAATTTCCTTTTGCACCTGAGAAAGTTGAATCGAGGCCCATGGATAGATGATAAGTTGAGAAGAGCTCATCTAGCTCTGAATCTTTAGAAGAGGAGGAAGAACCTCCAACTCATCTTGTTCGTAGGTCTACATGACATAGATAACCATGTGAAAGGTATTCACCTACAGAGTGGAGATGTATTTTTTCTTTCAATACTAACATGGATGAATCCAGATCAGTAGAAGAGGCATTAGGTATGAATCAAGCAAAATCTTGGAAGATTGCTATGGATGAAGAAATGACAACTTTGAAAAAGAATGATACATGGGATTACCATTTCCTAAAGGATGAAAACACGTTGGTTGCAAATGGGTGTTTAAGAAAAAGATTGTTTCATATGGAAGTATTGAGAAATACAAAGCAACGTTGATTACAAAAGGCTACTCTCAAGTTGAGGGTGTTGATTATGGTGAGATATTTTCTCATGTTGCAAAACTTACATCCATTATATTTTTGCTTTCTATTGATGCTTATGATTTAGAGGTTGGGAAAATGGATGTGAAAAATGCTTTCCTTCATGGTGACTTGGAGGAGGATATTTATATGACATAACCAAAGCACTACGTGGTGAAAGGTAAAAGCAAATTCGTTTGAAAATTGAAGAAATATTTGTATGGCCTAAAATAGAGTCCTAGGATGTGGTACCCGAAATTTGATACATATGTGTTGAGTTTGGGATTTGAGAATTCTAAATCAAATCATTGTGTTTATTATAAAATTGATGGTGATTGTTTCCTGTTTATTGCATTATATGTATGATATGTTATTCATTGGTAAAGGGAAAGGTCTAATTTTAGAACTAAAATCTCAACTTGTTGCTAAGTTTGAAATAAAAGATCTTGGTGCAGCTAAACACATTCTTGGGATGGAAATTAGAAGAGATAGAGCGAACAAAAAGGTATGGCTTGGCCAAAGTAAGTATGTCAATTCAATTTTATAGAGGTTTGATATGTAGGATTGTAGACCATTATGTGTTCATGTTTCAATTGGAACAAAGTTATCTATTTTAGATTGTCCAACATCTCCATCAAAGATGGAAAACATGAGAAAAGTTCCTTACCAGAGTGCAGTTAGAAGCTTGATATATGCTATGGTTTGTATAAGACCAAACATTGCCCAAGCAGTGGGAGCTCTTTCTAGATATATGTCCAATCTTGGTGGAGTTCATTGGGATGCAACTAAAAGAGTCTTCAAATATTTGTGGGATGCCTTAGATTATTCCTTGTTCTATCTTAGTAATATGATTGAAGATGAGATTTCCCTTGATATTCATGGTTATGTTGATAGCAAATTTTCCACCAATGCTTATTTGTTTACTTTATTTTATGGTGCAATTAGTTGAATGTGTAAGCGATAGGTTGTGGTTGCTTTGTCCACTACTGAAGTTGAGTATATGGCAACTAATCATGCTTGTAAAGAAGCCATTTGGCTTAAGAGATTGTGTTCAAATGTTGGAATTAAACAAGGTGCAATGACAATTTATTGTAACATTCAAAATGTGATATGTCTAGCCAGGAATCCAACATTTCATGTTGGGACCATGCACCTAGATGTACAGTATCATATTTTGTTAGAGATATGGTCAAAGATGGTAGGGTGAAGCTGGTTTTAAGGTAGAGACTTTGATGAATGTTGTTGATTCTTTAACTAAGCTAGTGAGCACAAATAATTTTAGATGGTGTTTAGAGACTATGGGCCTCTCGACCCCTAGTAATTAAGAGTTTATGTTTATACACCCTCCCATTGCTCTTGCAAGGTGTTCAACAAGTGGGAGATTTATTGGGAAAATATGTCTCAACCTTGCAAATACATAAGGTATTGTTGATACGTCAGTGCAGGGGGGTTGAAAGGGGGTTACCCCCCCTACGGGAGTCTCGAGGGCTTATCAACCCAACTAGGGGTTTGGAGGCAGCATGCCCTGGCGGGGGTTCAAGGTCAGTGCCCTCGAAAGCCACATTTTATGTATATAAATTATTATTGTAAATTTGAACCATTAATCATTAGATCTTAGATCCAACCATCGATATTTTGTTGGCTTGACTTTCCCTAGAAGGAAACCCTATTTTATGAGGGCATTGTATTACGACAGGGTATTATGGTGTATTCTAGGAGTTTGATAGTGGTCGTGTTGCCTCTGGATCTCTCGTTAATGATACTCCTGTGAGAAGCTTGTTTTGCAAGTATGTTAAATAATCTTTTTGATTTCTAAATAATATATTGGGTGACTTTTAGAGTGTGGATTTTTTCTCCTGAAAGGGTTTTCCCCATGTAAATCACTATTTTGTGGTATGCATGATATTTATCTTTATTGAATTCTTTAAGTTTATGTAACTGTTAAAGATCTGTAAAATATTTGTATTATTCTCCTCTCAAGATTAGTGTAGGAATTTTTTTCAGGCTACCTTAGCTTCCTTACATTCCCCATGAGTATCCTTTTCCTTCTCCTCCACAACAGAGCCCTAGTCCATTTCCTCCATCTCCTCCACAAAATTCCCCACCTCATGTCTCCACCTCCTCAACCTTTGAACCATATTATTCTCCTCCCATACCAATTTATCCTATTCCTCCTCCTCTATCTCCCCCCACATGATACCTCCCTTCCTCCTCTCCAAGAAGATGAACTACAAGGACAAGAGGAAGGGATGCAAAATAAGGAAGTAGCCGAGGAAGATGTAATTAGAGGACTTTAGGGAGAAGCTTAAGTAGGGGGAGAAGTAACAAAAGGGATTGAAGAGGAAGAAGTAGAGCTAGAAAGGGAATCCAACTAAAAATACAAGAGGAGAAGAAAGAGTAGATATAGAAATAAGTGAGGTAAATTTATAATATAGGATGACTCTCAAACCTCACACAATACTGAGGCTATAAATTCTTCTCAAAGGGAAGTCTCTTTGAACATTCCGATATGGTTGAATGAAACAACAAAGAAGATACATAGAACATATGTACATGAAGAGGAAAAGAGAGTCTCAATATCCTACATAGGCATTTTAATATCTGAAAAAAGAAGGAAAATGTGAAGAATATTGTCTGCTATCACTATGGACAAGCAAGGAAATAGAATATCTAAAGTAGTCATCCCTCTAGTAGATAAGTGTCAATTAGACATACAGCCAAAGGATTATCAAATAAGACAAGTCAACCTGGGCATTCAGACAAGAGAAGGGGAGAAACAATCTTTGTAAATGGTTGTGTCTACCATATTGAAGAGGATGCGGAAAGATGAGAACACTAAAGAAGAGCTCAAGTATCAGGTAGCACAACTAACAACATGTGTGAATAACTTGATAGGACCCATTGATGTTGTTGCTCCTAAGCCAATTTTACAGGCTATACTAAAAGGCGAAATGCTACACCCTGACCTTGAGGGGTGGGTATCTATTGCTAAGTAGAGAGATGATTTTGTAGCCTTGGAAGGAATTTTTTTTAGAAAGATAAAAAATCTTATCACTGCATTAGTGATGAAAATAGCTTGACACACCAAATAGAGGTAGGCATTGATGAGGAATTGATGGTATGAGAGGATTACCCAATTTCATAAAGAATAAAATACGCTCCCTTGAAAGACTTGCTAAAGGAAGCTATAACAGAAGAAGAAGATCAAAATAAGCTTGGAGAGTGGTTGCAAACAACAAAAATGAGGGTGAAGACCCTAAATAAATGCAAGGGTAAGTTGAATAATAATAGGAACCTAGTTGAATAGGCCATGGTAAAAATTGAACATAATTGTAGAGAATCTTGGTTGTACATTCAGGGAAACTCCACCCTTAGTTGCCTCTCCCAACAAGATGATTGCTAAACTAAGATGATTACTGCAAAGACAAGCCACTCAAGAGGCCATTGACTGAATGATGACAAGGAAGATGGAGCTAAGAGTCTTTCAAGATGAGAGAGTGAGTTTTACTAGCCTATAAGAAAAGATGAAAAAATCAATATTTTCATAGAGGATCAAGCTATAGTACCACTGGGGTCCTCCAATGGACATGATGAATGAAGTCATCACCACTTTCTTTGATAGCTTTCCTAGCAAGGGCTAGTTGGACCTTTGAACTTTTTTTTATTTTTGTTGGTGTAAATAGGTGTTTTACCTATCTAGGTCTTATTTACATTTTAAGTCCACTTTGGTCCTAGGATGGAATCTTTCTAGTTAGCATTAATTAGGGGGGAATCTTTCTAGTTAAGCATTACTTGTCACTTATCTTTTTGCATTTAATGCTTGTATCCTAAGTCATTTAATATTTGTTGGGGCAGTTATCTCATTGTATAGGATTATGACACATGTCAAGATCTTATCTAATCATATCCCACATTTTTCCTTTATAAGCAAGACATCATATGTACATTGCAATAACCAATTCAATTCAATAAGTCTAATATATCATTGCAATCTTGAGTATTGCATATTCGCCATATTTTGCATCCATTATTGCAATTTCATGTTCTTGCTTTTCCCTCTTGTAGAAGGTTGTTTTTGGCTTTTGTAGGTGATCCTATAGGCTTAAATCTTGAGTGACTCTAACATGATATCAGAGCTTCAAAATTGTAAAACCCCTTCTCAGATTTGAGGGTGATTCAAGCTTGAGCTGTTTTAGGGTGCACATTGAGGCAAAACGAACCTCACAGTTGAGTCCAAAAGGCCCAAAACCCCTATTTTCATATAAAATATTTGATATTTAGCTAAAAAAAAATTAGGCCATTTTTGGGGGTTTGGTGGAATCTGCAAAAAAATTATCCACCAACTCATTTACATGGATTCCAAACAACATTCTCTTGTAGAGCAACCACCAACTCATCAAGCTCAAATATCGCTTTGGGATATCCTATAGACTTCTTCCATGCATAGAAAAAAAAAATTATAACACCGTTGAAAGAGTCTTTATTCAAAACCTTTCCACACTTAATCAAGTCATAACCATATTTGAATCTCTTTCTCTTGGTAATAAAAACATCATCTTTCCTTCATTTGTACTTCCTCCTACTTTTGCAATCCAAGGAAATTCTATCTCTTTATTTTGACTTCCTCGTAATTCTACAATCTAAGAAAATCTACATCTCTTGATTATTGTGGGATATCATGACATTGAAATTAAACATACTTTTTTGGATAATAGTTTTGGTTTTAAGAATTTATTTGAATTTGAATTTTAAAAGCTTGAAGTTCAAGTTACCAATTGCAAACATGATCTAGGTCAATTCTACACATGGATCTAATTGAGGGTGGTGAATGGAATATATGAGAATTAGAACAATCTTTGGGGATAACTAATACATGGACCAAGATAAAATGATGTCATGAATCAAACTCGTAAAAGAATATGCTACTTATAGACTTGTTACCATATAAATGACTTTCAAGTCAAAATGGACCAAAAACATATATAAAAGTCCTAGATATGCAATTTTCACCATTACATTTATATAATTTTCAATTGATAAGTTTTGAAGAGATTTTTGAAAGAGTTGCCGAGTTCGAGTCTCTACACTACCCCTTACAACTATTGTACCTCCAACAGAGTATCCGATTTGTGTACGATTTGTGTACTTATCTGTAAGCTGCGAGATGGCAGAAAAATCATTAAGAACTGGAAATATCTTGCACATCTTATTCGTCAGCGCTTCAATGCACATTCTTATTCGCATTCAAGGTAGATTCTACAGCAGTCCTTTCTCTTGGAAGCTTCTAATGCAGTCTTCAAACATCTGGTCAACGCTTTTAAAATCGCCAAATCCAAGGCTTCTGATCTTACCAGTGTTCATTGTATGAGGTGTTGCATTGCCTTGGTCTGCTCCACATCTGCAGTAATCATAATGAAGAACATTACTCAAGTTGCCCAAACTTCAGCTTAATTAATCACGATGAAAAACATTTAACTGTTTGCTATTTGGATAGTGCTTTTATGTTGGATAAGTAGGTAAAAACCATCTTCACCTCCATTAAAACACTTGAAAGTAAACCTCTCCCTTGGGTCCTAACTAGACTATAAATATGGATCACTTACTGGTCTGCAATTGGGTACATGGGATATTTCTCCTTGAGCATCTTCACAATTTCTTCGAAGTGGGCAATGACACCAGTGCATATAATTCTCCCTGAAGCTGATGGTGCCTCCATAGCCATTATATGTGCTGCTATCACATCATCAATGTGAACAAACCCCAACCTCATATTTGGGTATGTTTTGTTGTTCCCTCCTGCAAGCAACCCATTATTAGAGGCATGTTCATGCCCAATTGAACTACAATGTGCAATTTTAGAAAATCGATGTCTTAGTAATCATTTAAATACTCAGAATTCTCAAGTTTTTAACCTCAGGTCCAACCTTTCATTATGTTCAGGACTAAGGCAAGAGAGCTCGAAGGTTCAGCTGCAAGAAGTGGCCCAACAACAAATGATGGGTTTATCGCAACCAGATCGAGACCCTGCTCCTCTGCATACTTCCAGGCCTCTTTCTCAGCAATAGTTTTTGCATATGCATACCAAAGCTGCAGTAAAAACATACCCTAACTTTTAAATTATGCAGATGTGAATTGAACCTAAGAAGTACAAGCTTTCATGGATAAGTTTATGTAGATCTTTTGGGGCATTTTGCCATCTATACCAAGATGATTAAGTTTACTCTTATACTCAGCATGCAGTGCCTATTAATTACTCTTGGAACAGCAACTCAATGCTTCTAACCGGTGAAATACAATCTTCAAAGGAGGGTATTTATACTTACTTTATACTGTTTGCAGTATTCTGGATTGCTCCACATGGACTCATCTAAAGGAGAAAGCTCTTGAGTATTGTAGTCATATCTGATAGATGAGCAAGAGGATGTAAGCACCACCCTCTTTACAGAGGGTGATCTTGAACAAGATTTGAGGACATTGAGAGTGCCATTCACACTAGGATCAACGAAGGCCTCCTGCTTGGCAATACATTTCACAGAGAATAAAACTAAAGTAATTAATGTCGTGGGAACACACAAAAATAAAAAATAAAGAAAGTCCAGTGGAGAACAACCTACCATGGTGCTGTGAGCATTTGGAACAGGAGAAGCAGTATGAAACACCCCATCCACACCATTTACTACTTCATCAAAGCTTCCTTCTTCTAACAGGTCTGCTTTCATTATTTTAAGCCTCTCCTTTGCACCAGGCAGATCCCATAGGTACCCTATCTTCTCCACATTATCTAATCACAGGTAAATACATCAATTTTTTTTAAATAATTAAAAGAAATCTTCATAAACCCTATTAGGATACTTCAAAAGCTTCTTAAGGAATTTGTAATTATGCAAATGTCTGTCAATGAAATACCTGGATTACGAACAGTAGTTCGAACAATGTAACCCTTATTGAGTAGAGCACGAATGAGATAAGCAGCAATGAATCCTGTGCCTCCTGTCACACACATCTCCTTACTATTCTCTGCCATTCTTTACTCAAAAGCTTGATCCCAATCAACTTCAACTATAACAACTCCACAATCTTATTTACAGCAATTACAGATTTATAGGAGAACATAAGCATGGCATTCTGTTTGAGTAAGTGTTAGGTGTTGTCTACCAGCTTACAGTAACAACCGGTCAAAGGGGCATGTTGTATCCAGCTTCTACACTAAAATATTAAGAGCACTGCTTCACCTCAACATCCTACGACAACTATTCAAGTGTCCAATACAGACCCAGGCCGGGTTTTCCTGAAAGGGTTGGCCGGCTAGCCAGTCAGAAATAAGTTCTTTCCTTTTAAGTGATTATCAAATTGGAATAATATTGGAGTTGATATCATCTGTTATTGGATTTGACTGTCTGAAATATTTTAATGTCAGTTGCATATAGTCAAATTTTGAAATGGTCATATCAATTATTATGGAATATATAGTCAAATTTTGAAATGGTCATATCAATTATTATGGAATGTGAAAACTTCATAGTTTTAATTAATATTAGAATTATTTAGAATGATTTTTAATTGAAAAATAGAATAAAAAATGTAATTATTTAGTTGAAAGAGAAGAATCTTTGATTTTTGAAATTGAGAAAGCTCCTTTAATATATAAAACTTGTAATGAAAAAGACATAAAGAGTTTAATATAGATTTGGTGCAATAATGAAGATTTCAAACTAAACTATCTGCTCATCTCAAAGATAAATTTGTATTTAAGCTATTAAAATTAGTAAAAAAATTGTAGTTTCCATATCCAACTTTAAAGATCTCTTTGAATTGAAAATTATCCTAGGTAACAAAGTTTCTTAGATGCTAGAGTTTCCATATCAATCTTATCAATTTTTTTCAAATCACATTGAATTACATGCTAAGGATTTCTAAATCAAAGCAAAGATGGACCATCTCAACTAACCATGCAAGAGAAAATTAAATAAATTGAAATCTAGAGTCTATTTCAACCTTGGAGAGCTAAAAACTAGAAAACAAATGTTTAAATTAATAAGAAAAATGGTTTAAATTCATTAATAAACTTATTGTATTCTATATGTACATGGGATATGGCCTAATTTGATAATTTTGTTTGTCATGGTTATGGAGTGAGCATGTAAGCCTTTATTTTATCGGGCATTCAACATATATGCACTTGCATAAGAGAGAGATCTACATCTGAAACCTAATTAAAACCTACATTACAAAATGTAATTTGTGCAATCTCTATTTCCTCTAATGTTCCCCAAACCCTACATTCAAAAATCACTATTTCTAAAAACTTAATTAAAACCCCAAACCCTATTTCATGAGCAAATAAATTTCAAACCCTAAAACTTCAATCCTCAAGAACACACTTTTAAAACACCAAACACAATGAGACCATAAATCCTATAAATCTAAACCTAATTAAATTTCCAAATTTTATCACAAAATGATTTATGTAAATCCTATTTCATTTTTTTTAGGCATTTTACTTTTTATTACATTTTGATGCCATGCTATTTTCATATAGATCTAGTATAAAATTGTATAGATAAAATGGGGTGACTACATATGGAAATCACTTATAGGGTATGTTGGAATATTAGGATGAATTATCTAGACAAAACAACATTTGAACCAATATATTCTAAGTTATAGAAAGAGAGTAATTATTTTGATAGGGTTTAGTTATCTTTAATATTGTAAATAAAGAGACAAGTGTCCACCATCCATGGGTGACGAACATTATTTTTTCACTATAGAAGTTATTTACTTATGTATGATATAGTTAGTCATAGAAATTTTTTGTAAGCACATGTGCAAGAGTACAATTAGAAAAACTTGTTGAACTTGAATATCTGGTTGTATTATGAATTATGTTATTATTAAATTAAGTTGTTATCTCATTTGTACAATAAATTAATATCAAGAGATTTCACAAATCCTTAAGCATGTATATTTGGTGTTTCTTTGAAAAATTGTTATTATTTTATTTGAGTAGTAATTTTAAAAGTTTCTATCTTAATATGTGGTACATTATAATAAGGAATGTGATGGACAATTACATTATTATTTGAGCTTATATTATTTAGTATGAATAAAAATATTAATATAACATTAAATATATTAAAAAGACTCAATAAAAGAATTACATGTATACATTTTATGTTTGTCTAAGAATGTTATAAATTTCCCTTAGACCATAGATCTACATAGTACTACAATTCATCTACAAGATGATACAAATGTATAAGTAATTTCTATAGTGTAATCTTTATTTAATGCTAAAAGAATACAAGAACCTTGATTTCTATCTTCTCTCATACATGTATTTTCTTCTCATTATTATAACTAATATAGTTTTCTCAATTTCATATGATATTAATGTATATGCATCACTTGAATATTTGCACAATTGTGGACAACAATGTCAAAGGAAGATGCCATACTTAAATGTGAAAATAGAAGAGTAGACGTGGAAAATAAAATCAAGGGCTCCATATGGTCTGTTTTGATAAAGAGCGAGGATATGTTGTAGTGGGTGAAAGGCTAAATAACTAAGAAAATACACCTAACATTTAGGGATCTGATTTGAACTACTTTGATAATGAGCATGCCTCTAAAAAAAATATTAAAATAGATATTGTATGATTGGCTCAAATTGACTCAATTTGGTAGTGAAAACATGAACAAACATTCATATAGGGAGAAAATGTTGATGCTACTAGTAGTGGTGACTCTGAACCTAAAATTTTGTCAAAGAAACATAAAGCATGTTAATGTGATATTTAATGAATTTTTAGCTTCAATGGATTTCTAATATTATATTTGTAGAAATCATATACAATTAAGATGGGGTGTGTGTTAAAACTATGTCATAAAATATTTGAATGAAAGTACAAAGAAAAATAAATTTATTACAACTAAAATTAGACACAAAATGGAACCATGTGATAAAGTTTATGAAAAGGTGAAAGTAAATGGAGAGTTGAATTTAATGTTATACTAAAAAATAAAAGATGAATCTAAAAAATAAAAGATGAATCTAACAAATAAAAGATGAATGTTCTTATGCTTGAAATTTTTTATCCCTTATTTTAGCAATGAAATTTTTATATGCTTTTTTGTGCTTTATACATGGACATCATCAGAAGGTTGTAATTCCTAAATTCATGTTTGTTTTTCTAAGTCACAAATGAAGAAGTTTCTTTGTCATCTTAGCTTGATCAAGTTGAAAATAGTAATGTCTACATCAATGATTCTTGATTACAAATGTTCTTAATCATTTTAAGTGTTAAATTTCTTATAATTCCAAAATTTACAAGTCATAGTTACCGTGATCCACAACTAGCATACATATGATAAATATTAATATATATAAAATAAGCGAGTTATCCTTCTCCAAGGTGCTATTTTCATCATGCTTACATCACGGGATTAGGGTTGGGGTTAGATTAGTAGTAAGATTAGGGTTAGGGTTAGGGATTATGATTAGAGTTAAATTAGAAATTGGGGTTGGGATTATCATCACAATTAGGGTTAGAATTAATATATATTTTTTTAAAAGTTATATATTAATTTGTATTTTGTAATTAAATTATCTTTTTATATTTATTTTTACATTTTTCCTTTTTATATGTCAATTTTATTTTATTATATTACATTATAATTTAATTTCAAATAATTAATTTTAACTTTTTTATGATTAAATAGTTCTAAGGAAGTGGTATGGATTATACATATAAGATGAGAAAATGTGACATATATTATTTCTATGCTTCAAATATCTAATAGAATTATTTAATGTGTGTCAAAGAATCCTTACTATTCAATTATACTTTCAAGTCTTCCTCTCCAATATAAAATCTAGTTACATCACTACATATGGGGACACCAAAATCTTAAAATGTGTATTCTTAAATCACATGTAATGGAAATTTATAATAATAGAGATAAAATTCATATTATATACATGATCTCAAGCTACTCCATAGGATCCATAAATCCTCAATTTTGGTTCAAGAAATGTCTTGCATGAGGTTGGGATCATTTCTATCATCTTGACCCATCATTATACACATTTATTATCACATATTTATCCCTCTATTATCTTTACACTCATACTCTTATAAATTCACCTTATATTTCCATTTAAATACAAATTTGAGAATACCCTTTTTAAATTATTTTATCTTATAAACCATATTAAAGAGATAACATTGCACATATCATAATAAATTTGAATACATTAAATATTTATAATTAAATATTTATTGCTCTAGGCTATACCCTTTTTAAATTGTAAAACATCAGTAATAAAAATACTAAAGTAGAATGAGATTATGAAGAAAAATATTAATAGAAGCAATAATTTTCCTTTTCCTATTGCAAATTGTTTGAGTCATTTCAGCTGATTCTTCAACACCCTTTCTTGCTTTTTCCTTAGTAATAATGGAGTTCCTCCTTACACTTCTCCCTGAGCTAAGCTTAAGGGGTTATTGGGTTTTTTTACTATCCAGATTATTTTTCATTGTGCAAACAATTATTTTGTTATCATAGATAAATGTTCCATCTTGAGGTACTTTAGTTGTTTAACTAAATTTTCTAACAAATAATCGGTACCACCTCTCTGTATTTAATCACTCAATTTGTACATAAGCTTAAGTTAGCTTTAGCTCAACTTGTGGAGAGAATCTATCTTCACCTCAACTACGTATTGCACAAACAAGCATATGAAGGCAAGTGAGAAGCAAGTTGAATTGAATCTGTATTGTAATTGTCTTTTTATACTACCCCAAAAAAATTGAAATCAATCGGATTTAGATGAGAAGGTTAGATCATGTGCTTGTTTTAGAGCAGCAATAGTACTGATGAAGTATGTACACTTAAAAATCTTGTAACTTTAAAGCATTACCTATTAGCACACATAATGTTTGAAAGATGGTTGAAAATTAGCCAACTAGTAGAAATACTTTATTGCTATGGTAAGAATTTTCATTTCCCTAGACATTTCATTTCATTCTAATCCATCATCAAGAAGATAGCAAAATTGTAGAGATAGTACAACAAAATAGCAAGAAAATTGAGTTAGAAAGAATTAAAGAATTTGTTAAACGTTGTTATGCTACGAAGTCCAATTCTCCATAGATGACAAATTGGAAATACATATAATTATGGTTTTCTCCGAACTACAAGACTTGGAAAAAATTTGCTTTTCAAACTTAGCTTGGCCTTGTCTGTTGCATATTTTTGTCCTATCAGACTAAGCTTCTCTAATGTTTATTTCTCCTTGTTTAAAATATTTGAAAAGAGTTAAGTAATCATAAAATATGCAAAAATTTATTTTCTAAAATCAATGGTAAACAAATGCCTTAGAATACAATGCGTAGCTATTTTTTGTGTAAACAGTCTTACTGTGCTATTATTTTTTTGGCTTTGTCTACTACTTCTCTATGGGAGATCATACATCCATCTCATATTCAATAACTATGTGAGATTAATTGTGCTAGAACTAAATTGTGCTAAGATTAAACATTTGCACACATTCATAATTATAGAAATAACACAATAGATCATAAATTCAAGGGAAAGGAAACAAAAGATCAAGCTGAACTCTGACTTAAATAGGACCCACCTAAATTGAAACTCACTCAAAACATAATCCCACATGAATTAGAAGTTATGTAAATCAGAAGCCCTTCAAAGCTATGATGCGCAACAAATTGTCGTGCAGTCTACATATCTACATTGCACTGCAAAACTCATTTAAAAAGCGTACAATAAATCAATAGTTATCAACTGACTTACCTCCTCCATCTTCTTTCATTTCCATTGAAAAGCTTTGTATTAACATGTCTAATTTCTCTTTGATATCCTCTATTTCGAAACCTCTCATCGCTACGTACTCCATTTATAACTGAGCAATGGGCATACATAGTGATGAGAGATGTTGAAATGGAGAATGAAGAGTAGTGCATAGATGAATATTTTGAAATAGAGGATTAAGGTCTCTTAGAAGGAAAAACCAGAGATAGACAAAAACTCAACAATATGTTGAGAAAACTACAACTTTATTTTTCTAATTTTGCCTCTGATTTATAGAGGTCTTAGACTATTTGAGAAGAATATTAGCTAATAATAGATATAGAAAGAAAACACATGCAAATAGTAAAAATCCATGCTAATTTATAATTTATAAGAAATTATATGCTTTATTCTAACAAATTAGCTGACAGAATGAGGTGTTTTAGAAACTTGATATAAACATCCCCACAGTTAGTTGTAGCATTCACTCAAAAATCTTAAATTTGAGTTATTTTAGCTCATCAATTGTGGTGATTTGTAGTGCCAAATAGCAATAAGATACTTAGTTTTGGTCCTATTAATCACAACATTTTAGCAATTAGCATTTAATCACAATTAGTCTATAATCTCTTTAATATGTTTGCAAGAGAAATCACCACAATATCTTGAAAACTTAAATTTCATTCTAAAATTAAATTAAATTCTAATTTCTAAAATTTATAAAAAATTATATTATTTAGTTTTAAATAATTAATTAAATTGTATTGATTATCTATACAGATGAATTAAATATAAATCAAAATTCTAATCCTAACCCTAGTTGAATGTTATTTTAAATTGTAACCATTTTTTTACTTTCAGATTACTGCTTCATATTTATCTTCCTAAAAATAATATTTAAGTTTTATTGAAAATATTTAAAAAATTAAAAAAAACAAAATCTTGAACAAAACTGATAGCTTTCATAAAAAGAAAAATGTTTTTCTAGAATTCGAAGAACAGAGTTAACAATTTATTTTTTCAAAAGATAAGAAGATAAGATTTAAGAGTGGATATAGATTTGCATGTCATTTGAACGTCAATTTCTAGCTAAAGATTTTTTCCTTACACATTGCTTTTTGGTGGATGTCATTGTAATACACCTCTCAACGTAAATAGAGAACATTTTAAAATATAAACTATGCCTTAAAAAAATATGGGACCACTTGGACCTTAAAAGTTACGTATTAACATGTGACACATGGACTAGCAATAAATCTTTGGTGTTATAAGAGAATAAAAATATTCAATAATATTTTATATTGAGAATAGACTTTATTCAATGTCAGCTATCTAAGGAGAGTAAGTTTTTGATAGATTATGTGTATTGCATTTCCTATATGATTAGTGTATTTAAATTG
>VDFB02083388.1:0-13132 GCA_007258455.2 Sequoia sempervirens
GTCTTTTGTGGGTGGTTGTTGTTTATTCTGGTTTTTTCCTTTTGTGCAGCTGGTTGTTTCTGTTGGACCCTTTTTCCCTTTCTTTTCTATTGTAAACTTTGTGGTTTCGGGTCCCTATAAAACCCGTTTTACCCTTTATCAAAAAATTGAGCAAATTATAAATTGATTGAATTATAATTTCAGGTCTAGGGAATAAGATCATATGTGCAAAGAAATGAGTGAATTACAAATTGATTGAATTATAATTTTAGGTCCAGGGAATAAGATCATGTGCAAAGAAATTATGGTTTTTGGAGTTTAACATTTTTGGATCCCAAAGAGAGATGGAAAGACAACTTCCAAAAATTGGACTTCTTAGACAAAAGGGGTTGTGGAGATATTCAAGCCCTCGAACTTATTAAAGTACATACTTTTATACTTCTTATAGATTTTTTTTTTTAATTGTAGAAAAGGTATTTCTAGTTTAGAATTGTGAAATCAACATTTATAGTTTCTTGAAAATTATCAAAGAATAAAATCTTGAAATGAAAGAAAAAAATTTAAACAAGACTTTGGGGATTCCATCAAAAAGGGTATCCCTAATTTTTATAAAGAAAAATAGGTTGTTTGGTGTAATAAATAAATTTGATGGTTGGGGGATAGGGGGAAATTGGTTGATGCTATTAGGAAGCTGCCTTTGTCCCTTAGGTGGTGTTTTTATGTTTGAAAATATAGTAGGTGAGATTAGGAGTTTGTGATCCCTTGGCTTTGGTGTTTTATGGTGTGCACGAAAAGTTTGCAATTATCAAAAACCCTAGGATTAAATATATCACTATGGTGGTATGTGATAGTGAAGTGGATGAGTCAAGGAGGTTAGAGGTCTATATAGTTTATTGGGTTTCAAAAGATGGGGGTAAAGATAGGACTGGTTGACAACTACGGGAGTGGAAGAGGAAATTTGAAGGGTTATGATTTTCTATATCTAGAGAGGAAACCCATGTGAGAAAGAAGTATCATGGAAAAAAACAAAGTAGAAGTTAGAAGTTATACAAAGTAGGGTATTTACAAGTGTATCAACTATATAAGATGTGTTTAGGATCAATAGCTAGGTTTAAAATGTAGTGTTGAAAATGAAGCACAAAGAAAATGTGAAATTGCTTGCGTAAAGAGTCAAATTAAAATGAATGAGTTGTAACCTCTCCAACTTAGGAGAAGGTTTTCATATAGATATCACAGCTATTGGAAGATTAGGGAATCTGGTGAATCGGTAGTGATTTATAAGAGCTACAATTTTAAACTTTGAAAACAAATTATCAAATGGCTTATTGAAAACCTGACTTCTCATAAACTTAGACAAAAGATCATGTGTTGCAAATCAAATTAACTTAGACTGGCTTGAAAAATGTTGCACATGAATCAGAGCTTGTAATTGAATCATTTATGCAGGATAAGTTAAGGAATGGGCATAAAATAAATGACCGATATCACCAATATTATGCAACTCAAGTAAATGAACCAATCACATAGAAAAATATTACATAACACCAAAAAATTTCCTGAGTGGAAAAACCCTCTTGGGGTATACAAAACCACTCAAAAAATATGTCCTTTATTCACTTTAGATCACCAACTCTTTCACATTTAGGAGCACCAACTCCATTTCAAAAAAGCACCAACTTTTACAAGATCATTGGAGCACCAACTCCTTTTACAAAATTATAGCATTCTATCATAACTCTAGAAATGCAAGTTTTTGCAACCCTAGAATTACAATAGAAGACCAAGCATATTCTCATTTAGTTCATTGAAGAATGTTGTGCATCAACATCTTCTCAACAAATTAACAGATCTTCAATACAGAATGATATTTACTATAAAAAATAACCTCTTAAAGAGTATTCATAAAATCTCTTTTTCCTCACTTCACAAAAATTGCCTCATCTAACCAAACAAATACCAAAACACCCCTCTTTTTAAAATGGATACAAAATATCTGAATTCAGTTTTGTAATTGTCAAGAACAACTTGAGTTAGGGTTTGAAAGAGTAACCTTAAACAAAATTTTAGTTATGAATCAAGCTTTAAAATGTATTAACTCCCTTTAATATTTTCTTTTAAAAAAAAGGAGTAAAAACCCAATTATGTAATGAATAAAATAAACAAATACCAGACAAAGCCCGATGAAGTCAACTGCAACTAATCAGCTGAAGCAGACATTGCCACTATCTCAACAACCATGAAGATCTTGCTGGCTCGTAAACTATTTTCCATGTTTGCAACTAACTCTTTAACTCCTTTAATGTTGGTCAAGAGAAAAATAGATTTACATTATTCTCATGGTGGCTACGTTTTAGAACAATGCATGTTAAGTTTTTCCCTAGCTTTTACTTTGAGTCCTTTGACGACTATACCAAAAATAATGATGCTTTTAGATACGGTAACAAAACTCAATGATATGCATGATTTAAATCAAACATCATAATGATTTTGAGTTTGATGTCAAAACCTTATGCCAACACACATTATTGCCACATCATAACCAAATATATGTTGTCGGTGCCAAATCACTAAGTCAACCACCGATGACCATTCAAATACAATACCTTGCACTGCCAAGCCTTCACATGGTTTATGTGACTTCCCGATATAAGCATAAAGTGTGACTGCCTGATATAAGCATAAAGCTTGAAACATTAACCAAGTCTGCCATATGAATTTTGATAAAGTCATCTCCTTGTAATTAAGACCGATCCATATACAATATAAACCACAGATACAATTTTATTGCCAAATCCATATGCCATATAAATCATTGATACAATTTTATTGCCAAAGCCATTTGACAATATGTAATAACAATGCCACCAAGAAAATGTGAACAAATTATCACATTAAAAATGTAACAAGGAAGGCCAAGATCACCTCAAAGTATGCAAACAATCTGAGTATCTAAACACTGCAAGCACTAATGAATCATATGTTCCTAAGAACTCATACCAAATAGCTCATGATAAACAAACCATATGCCTCATGTTCATGTCCTACCAAAATGAAATGAATCATATATTTATGAGAAATCATACCATATAATTTCTATGTGTACTCACATAATGAACATTACATTAAACATTAGTACCAACATATACATGTAAAAACTGAAAAACTGAATGTACATGATGAACCATGTGAACCAACACCACATGAACCAAGATCAATATAAATGTGTTCATATAAATGTGCCACCAAACCAAGCTACCCGAAGCAAACTAAACCCTTATAAGGATGAACCCTCATTAATATATGTCCAACCAAATGCCCAAATCTAGTTTTTCCATCATCAAGGATGTAAACATGCATGCCATGAACAACTGAAAGCCAACATACCCAACCAAGGATCAACTAGAAAATATTAATTTGAGATAAATCATGTGTTTAACAATCTATGATGAAGAAAAGTGAACCCATTTCACCACATTATATAATTAAGTATTGTGGCTTTGACATTAGTTTTGTGTGTGATTAGTTGATTAGAGTTTTGGTAAAGTTTTAGATGATTTAACATGAGTGCCTATAGTCCCTTTGATGAACTCTAGGATGAATTGGTTCATTGAAGTTTTAGATGGAATCAACATATTTCTTTTTATAAATAATGGCCCACCCTTTATTTATACTTATTTATATTATTAGAGGAAACATTCATGTGCTACTCCTAGGATTATCTCAAATCTTTTTTCATATACCTTGTGACTGATTCTATCTAAATGCTTTGTGGGCATGACCTACACACCTAAAAACATGAACATGATTCCTGTGGACCATCTTTCATCACCTCTTCCATATCTACTTTAATGTTTTTGATAGTTATTTTATCTACTACACCAGTTACATCCTGGTCTTTCTTTCATTTTTGTAAAGACCCGAGTAGGTCTTTATTAGAATTAACTTTTTCTTTTAGCTTCAAGTTGCTTTAAATTATTATTTTTCTTTCTTATTCATCTTTAGTAATTTTTCTTTTACAATAAAATGTCTTTGTCAATCTGAGTACTCATGTTGTAGCTGAAATTAAACTGATAACCATGTAAGCAAAATTGTGGAAACATAGGTAAGAGATGAGAAATGATTATTATTGCCACCAAAGATGTGATCTCAGGTCGGCTATGACTATAGGATGGGAAAGAAAGGGAAATAAATCTGTTGAAAAGTTTTAGAACTTCCATGAAAATGCAATTGATAGATGTGATACAAATCCTCTCTGCCCACGCCAAAAGGAAGTTTAGAAATGGATTTACCTAGTGTTTACCCTGCAAACTCTGTCCATTTTTTATCATCAATACTATTGTCAGCATGGTACAATTCGTGCAGAATTTCTAAGTCACTTGCCATGGTTTAAATGAGATTATCTTTGTGACAGTTTCAGCAACAACATTAATTAGTATTTTTTTTTTTTATGTTGTATATGCAACAGCTGCCAAAGGTATGTTCCTAAACAGTGAATAGTGGGGTTCAGACTATCTTCATATACTAAACCTATTTCATTTTTCTTCATAAACTCTATATAATGTACATCATTTTTCTTCACATTCTACGCTATTATACTGGCTCGTGTACTTTAAAGACCACGTTGTGGAGGTCTAGGTGACGCCTGCAAACTGCTGACATAATGCCTCAGAATATTGCTCATCATGGAAAGTAATGATTACAAGAATATAGAAAATGGATTTTATTGAGAAGGCTTCAGGACTTCTTTTTGAAAGCAAATTTTCAATGTAACATTGATTTTTAAACCATTTATTGTCATCTTTTTTGCTTGCTCTAAAATGGGTCTTTTGCGATGAGTTTTGATCGTTCATCAATTCATGAAGGGAGATAAGGGTTTGTTATATGCTACAGATGCAAACTGCTATGCCAAACATGTAGTTAAAAGGTGGAAGCTTTAGAATAGAAGTTGGACGTCTTCCATGGCAGAAAGGATACAGAGATTTTTGTTAGGCACAGCTACAATCATCATGGTGAATCTGTACACAAATATTGGAGTAACAATGATTTAAGGATGCAACTAACAGAGGTTAAACATTCACTAGGCAACATCAAAGTTAGAAATGTGAGAGTATAGTAAAACTTGTCTAATTTTGGTTGAACGTTTTTACACAGTTTGTTGGAAGATTCTCAGATGCTCTTTATTGCCGCCCCTCAGCTGGTTTGCTGGCTTCTTCTGCCTCTCAGAAAATTCTCACCCTACTCCTTCATGCCCCCCCTCTGTAGCCTTTGATCTGCTTTTAGAGGCTCCAGACTAATGGCGGTTAACTCTTCAACCCGTGAAAAGAAAGGCGGTGGAAAAATAAAAAGCATGAAGCAATGGGAGGTAAAGTTATATCAAATTTTGATTGTTTTGGCTTGGTGGAAACTTGCCACGTAAAAAGAAAAGCTTTGAAACTTAGCCACTTGAAAATTTGAATCTGATTTTCTTAGATAATACAGCCATGTAAGCGATATTGTGGCTTCATGTGAAGTCTTATATCTAGTAATTAAACATTGAAATATAGTTTTTTTTTTAAGATTTATAAGATATTATTAATAATATTTACATTTGTTTAGTAATTAAATAATAACAAATAATGATGGTTAAAAATAATAAACATTGTTTAAATAAAAGTGACAAGATAATGTAAATTGAAAATTAGTCATATTAATTAACTAATAGTTGTATAATAGTAATTGAGGAATAATAAACTTATAATTATATTTGAGTAACAACCACAAACAACAGATGGAAAATATCAATTAATAATTATCGTGAAAATTTTTGCATCATCCTTGTGAGTTCTTTTCTTCTCCCTCGTATTCTATTTTTTTGTGAAATTTATAGTTGAACTTGTCTTGAGCTGCTAAAGAAAAATTATATGCATAATTAGTAAATATGTAGTTTAGATGTTCCCAACTATTCCTAGATTGATCATGTTAAACACAAAATAGACCCAACAACTTTTCTTGGTTATGTTCGTGATGACGTACAATAACAAACAACTCATAATTCTCCTTACAAGTTACAAACTATACTCTATGAAAGACAATAATATATTAATAGTAAAAATGAAATTTAAGATCAATAAGGCCTTGGAATAGTTTTTTAGTATGTAAATTAGTAGAATAATTAAGAAAATCTATTCTACTTTTCTAACCATTGTAGTGAAGAGTTCCAATATTCTCGTGTTTGTATCTTTTTAATGTAGAGAATTATAAAAAAACTATTCCTCTTGTTATTCATTGTCACTATCATCGAATCTAAGATTGATAATACCACTATATTTATCTTTGAATACATCCAACCTTTCTTGAATAAATATAATCTTTATAAATATTTATGTGAGTTGATCTACAATAACGTCTTAACCTGTATATGTCCTTTTTGGAAACATCTTCAAATATTATGTACAGTTTGAATGTTTGATGATCTATTAACAATCAATTATTCACAAGCATCTTCTACCTACCTCTCCCCAAGTTTGCACTCCTTGCTCTTCATCTTTCAGTCTTTCCTCAAATTTCCACATCTCTCCAATTTACAAATATGTCATTTCCTTGAACAAACTATGTTTTTTGCACTCAATTAATTTGCTGTATTCCTTATTGGACTCTAAGTTGCATTATAATGAGTTGGATTGGCTTAAATTGTAAAACTTCATGAAAGCTATGGAGTAAAATTCTAAAAATTATTGGTGATGGTTCCTAATATTTGTGGAAGGAGGCTTATTGTGCTTTTTAAGGGAAGGTCTATTTACATCTCTAAAGGGTTTGGTGAAGTTTTGAAAACCAACTTCTTTATAAAAGGCAATTAAGAGGGTTGTAACATTAGAGTTATATGTTAGACAAAATTATAGACTAAACCTCTTCCTTAAGTGAAACCTTTTTAAAAAAGGGATCATATAGTCAAAGAAATTTGCATGTAGAATGATGTCAACTTTGTTTTGTAGTGTTTCAATTTGTTTGTTTATAGATTAGTGGGGGTTCATGAAAGCTAGATGTTATAAATATCATGAGCCATATCCTTTATGTGAGTGTGGTTGATGGAATTCTATATGATATTGTTAGCATATGAGCATGTATTATTTAGGAAAAGAGAGTCCTAGGGAGTTATATGTATCCATGGCAAACAAGTTTTGTTAGACAATGGTGTAGAGGCTCTAATAATTTTTTAATTCATGTTTATGTGTTTAGTAGTAGGGAGGATTGATCCATAGGGAAAGGAATTCACAACAAAAGTACAATGATTACTGACTTGTTTGACAGATTGTCTCTTTCTAGTAGTCCTATTTTCGAACAAATCTGATGCGACAACAATTTTAATGGATGTTATTGGGAATCTAAACATACTTTCATATTTGAGATACAACTTCTCCTACAATAACATCTTCCAAAATTTAAAATCCCTTCAAAATGTTACTTGTCTTAATTAGCCCTCTAAGTTGCTAAAACTATGTTTTTTTGAAATAATTCCCTCACACATGCCAAAATGGTACAAAAATTATTTGAGCAATTAAAGTATGTTTCCATAGACCTATAGACCAAATTTTATCAATTGGGTAGGCGTATTCCTCTCAAAACTCAAATTTCTTCCTTAAACCCTAGGCAAGGTTTTGAAAGGGCTTGACATGAAAAAAATTGTTTTCTGATTTAATAATTCACTTTCAATACCTCTAACCACATGAATTAGGTCTGTATAGACCCTTAACAAATACATGAAGAAGAAAATTAAACAAATTAGTTCAAAATTTTCTTTTTTGCAAAAATGGTGTAGAACACTAGTAACATCTCGCTAGCATACTTGCAAAAAAAAAAATATTCCTTTTCTTTCTAGAACAACATAAAACTGATTTTTCCATATATTTTTCAAAGTGAAACATCTGTAACTATCTACCTCATCCCATGCAAACCCAAGTTTACAAATTAAGCATTTGAATACCTAATTAGGTACTTGGAGTTGAATAAAATCACAAAATTTTGAAATTTATGACTACTTAATTATCTAGAATTAAATAAAACCTCCTAACATGTGATTAAATACCTAACACTATATTCTAATGCAAATCTAGTATAAGGTAAACTGACGCTCTTGCATCATACTCCCAAGGAGCAAAAATAAAGTTGGCTCATGAACTCATGAGGTCTGCAAGGTTATCCCCATGCTTATTGATGTCCGATTTAGTCATCCAAGTAGTATCTTATATTAAATGACCTTTCAACTTCACTAAGTACTGGTAGCACTCTTTACCCCATGTCTATTTAACAACTTTCTTGTCTAGAATAACTTCTAGTTCTTCCTTGTTGGCTTTTGGCAACTAGTTTGCTCATTTCCTAACTTATATTGACTTGCTCTTAACTGTGTCACCTGCATAGTCACCTTCTTTGTATCTATGCAAGTTTGCAACATTGAATTTAGGAGAGATTCCAACACCACTTGGCAATTCTATTTCACAAGGATTGTTAGAAAACTTTCTTAAATCTTACAAGGGCCAATTTAATTCTTTTTTAGTTTGCTCTACTCACCTTTTGGAAACTTTTACTTCCTCAAATGAGTTAATACCATGTCTCCAATTTGAATATTAACCTCTCTGCTCTTAAGGTGTACACATTTCTTGTATTTACTCACACTTGACTCAAATTGTTTCTTGACTTGTCCATGTACTTCTTGCATAGCACTAGAAAATTGCTCTCCCTCAACACTTCTTTTCTCCATTTTTCCTAAATCCTCAACTCAAAAACACATGTGGGACATTGAACCATCAAATATTTGAAAAGGACTCATACTTGTACTCTTGTTAAGTGAATTATTATAAGAAAATTATGGTTGTGGCAAGATGAGATCCCATTGTTTGGGATTATCTTTTGTTAACCATCTTAGTAGATTACCTAAAGTCTTATTGACCACCTATGTTTGTCCATCACTTTGAGGGTGGTATATTGAGCTAAAATTGAAATTAGTAGCCAAATTATTCCATAAAGTCCTCCAAAATTTTCATGTAATCTAGCCACCTCTTTGAAGAACAAATCAGCAATATGTGTCGCATCACTTGTGGTTTTGCATGCTATAAAATGAGCCATTTTAGAAAGCCTATCTACTACAACAATTGAATGATGGCCTCTTTGGGTTCTAGGTAGACCCAAAACAAAATCCATACTAATGGAATCCCAAGGTTTGCTCGGGATTGGTCAAGGCTGATAAAGACGTGCTTTGTACTCTTTCCCTTGGCATATTGACACACTTTACACCTTTCTACAAACTTTCTCACATCTGATTATATTTTAGTCCAAAAGTAATGACCATTTAGCTGAGATAAAGTCATTTCTAGGAAAACAAAGATCGGCAAGACTACCACAATGCTTTTCTCTAATTAATTTTTCCCTCATAGAACTCCTTGATACACATAGTTGCGATGCTTTAAAAACTAATCCATCTTGCAACATGTAGTCCATCCAAGGTTCTTTGTTCCTTATAGTTGGTTGTTTATACACCTCATAGGCTTCTTGTCCAAATCGAAATTAGATTTGTGCAACTCATTAAGAGACTCTATTCCTCCACTTTCTATTTAAATGTCTCTTATGAGTAATGCTCTTCTAATCAAAGCATATGTTACCTTATTAGCTTGGCTTTTTTTGTGCTTGATAACACAAGTTCAAAATTTTGCAAATACTCCACCCATTTCATGTGTCTCTTATGAGTAAGGCTCTCCTAATAAGAGTATTTGATACCTTATTGGCTTGGCCAATTTTGTGCTTGATAGCACAAGTGAAATTTTGCAAATACTCCACCCATTTCATGTGAATTTTGCTTAATTTTGGCTAGTTGGTTATGAGTTGTAGTGCATATTATCAATGAAAATAACAAATTCCTTAGGCATCAAATAATGTCTCCACTTTTGTAAAGTGTGAACCAAGGGATAAAATTCAAGATCATAAGTTGAATACCTCTTTTTTGCATTATTTAACTTTTCACTAAACTATGCAACAAGTCTAACTTCTTGACTTAGGGAAGCTCCAATGGCTACCCCACTTGCATCACATTCAGCTTGGAAACCCTTGTTAAAATCAAGAAGTACTAGTGTAGGTTGTTGTGTGATTTTCTTCTTCAAAAACATTTTTTTTAAGCAACATCAGTCCAAGCAAAACCTTATTTATCCCCTCTTATAGTATCTATGAGTGGTGCACAAATTCCACTAAATTTTTTCATAAATTTCCTACAAAAAATTGCCAAACCATGAATTTTTTTACCTCAAAAGCTATTTTGGGAGTTGGGCAATCAGTTATGGCTTTCACTTTGTCCTTATCCTTCTTTAATCCACCTTGAGAAATCACAAAACCAAGGTACCCTAATTTTGTCATCATGAATATAAATTTATTAATATTAATCAAGAATATTTCTTCTTGCAATCTTATAATTACTATCCTAAGGTGTTTTGGATGATCTTCCTTGCTTGAGCTATAGATCAATATCGAGCATCAAAATAAATAATCGCGGATTTACTTATGAAGGGCTTTAGAACTTCATTTATTAGTCTCATAAATGTAAGTTACTTGGAGCATTAGTAAGACCAAATGACATAACAAGCCACTCATACAAACCCTTTGTTAGTCTTAAAGGTAGTTTTCCATTCATCTCCTTCCCTTATTCTTATTTGATGATAACCACTCTTGAAATCAATCTTAGAAAAGTACTTAGGTCCACACAAACAATGAATAAAATCATCTATTCTTGGAAGAGGGAACCTATACTTGATAGTAATCTTATTTATTACTCTTGAATCTATCCACATCCTCTAATCTCCTTATTTCTTTGGCACTAATACAATTAGTACTGCATATGGGCTAACACTTTCTTTTATCAAAGCTTTGTCCAATAGTTCTTGTAGTTGCTTCTTAATCTTTGCATTATCTGTGGAGTCATCTTGTAGGTAGCTTTGCTTAATAAAATTTCACTAGGTATTAAATCAATATGATGACTAATACTTCTAATAGTTGGCAACTCAATGGGTAACTCATTCACCATCTAAGTCACAAGGTTTGAATTCGAGTTCGAGTTCAGTAACATTGAGATTTGGATGAAGTTTGGCAAGGAAAAAATTCGAAAAGTAAAAAATTTGGGTTAAATTCGCCTTATATAATTTTAATTTTATCTTTTATAAATATAAGTAATAACATTACTTAATAACTAAGTTTCGGGGTATGACATTTTTATTTTATTTTCCCTTATGAGTTTTGTGTGTGTGTGTTGCCAATTAATATATATGTGTGTGTGTGTGTGTGTGTGTGTGTGTGTCCTGTCTCAGCAGGTCCGGTGGTCTGTTCCAGTGGTCTGTCTGTCTGTGTATCTATTTATATATATGTGGAGCAGTGTATATATGCATGTATGTATGTATATATATACATACATATACATACATATATATATATGTATCTATGTATCTATGTATATGGAATATATGTATACATATATACATGTATATATACATGTATATATATATATATATATTATACATTACATCTATATAAATCTATAACATTTATATATTACAAATATATAAATATATAATTTTATAATATTATATTTATATTTGTTATTTTAAAATTTATTCTTATATTTTCATCAATAAAATAGATAATATAGATAGAAATGAAAATAAAATATTATATATAAAAACATAATATAATAAATATTATATATTAAAATATATAATTTTTTTTTTCATCTATAGTAATCTTTGACGTTTGGGGATCGTCTTAAATCTGTTAAGTTAGTCGCACTTCATATACTACATAGTACAGTCAACTTAAATACTTTTCCAGCAAGAGGCTTGTTGGGTCCTTATCCAGATTTGGAAGGTTAAATGTCCCAAATGGAGACTATGGAAAAATCAAACTTCTCGCCCTTGTGAGGCAGTTACAACTTAGCTCATTGAAGTATGAGGTAAAATATCATTAGGATTCACGACATTGGCATCAGCCAAGAAAGAGGCAATTCTTAAAGAATGATTCATCTTCAAGATTTATCTTGATAGGTTGGAATTGTATTGTCTCTCTTTTTTTCTTCCCTTTCTTGATAAGAAAAAATGAGAATAAAATATGTAACAAGGGATGCAATTTTAGATTATCTTTGAGGGTTTCATTTTTGGAGTAAATTGATTCAGGGACTATTTATTTTATGAAATATGTCTCCTTTTTATAAATTTATTTTAGGGAAATAATTAGAGTTACGTATATAACAATAATTATATTAATTTTTATTTATAACATAATAGTGATGCTATATGTTAAATTAAGGAAGGAGTTTTAAAATTTTAAATAGTTAGGGCCTTTTGGTTTCGTCAAATATCTATATCTCTCCAATATAAATATGTCATTTACTTAAACAAACTATGTTTCTTGCACTCAATTTATTTGCTATATTCCGGGCTCTAAGTTGTTTTATAATGAGTTGGCTTGGCTTAGACAGTACAACTTAATGAAAGCCATAGAGTAGAGTTCTAAAAATTATTGGTGATGGTTCTTAATATTTGTGGAAGGAGGCTTATTGTGCTTTGTATGGAAGGTCTATTTAAATCTCTAAAGGGTTTGGTGAATTTTTAAAACTACTTCTTTATAAGAGGCAATTAAGATGGTTTTAATATTAGAGATATTTGGTAGAGAAAATCTAGTCTAAACCTCTGCCTTAAGCGAAACCTTTTCAAAAAGGAATCATATAGTCAAAGAAATTTGCATGTAGAATAATGCCAACTTGGTTTGTAGTGGTTGAATTTGTTTGTTTAAAGATTAGTGGGTGTTCATAAAAGCTAGATGTTATAAACTTCATGAGTCATATCCTTTATGTGAGTGTAGTTGATGAAATTCTATATGATATTGTTAGCATATGACCATATATTATTTAAGCAATGAGATTCTTAGGGAGTTATTTGTATTCATGGAAAACAAGTTTTGTTAGCAATGGTTTATAGGCTCTAATAATATTTTAATTATTTTTTATGTGTTTATTAGTAGGGAGGACTGGTGCATAGGGAAAGGAATTTGCAGCAAAAGTACAATGATCAGTGACTTGTTTAACAAATTGTCTCTTCCTAGTAGTTCTATTTTTGGACAAATCTGATAGGACTACAATTTTTATGGA
>VDFB02083390.1:0-39297 GCA_007258455.2 Sequoia sempervirens
TCCCTCTTCTTCGACTTGACAGAATTAACAAGACTATGGGCTTCAAGAATACAATTAACCTTAATATGATCCACGATAAGCAGCATTAAACCCTCATGTAAGAAAGGGTTCCTCAGATTCTTTCTATAATTCACAATCCCTTCTTCCAAAGAAAGCAAAAGACAGAACAGGAAAGAGATGAGCTTACCGTGGCGAAAGTGATTGAGCATCACAAAATGATGGCCATACAAAGCCGAATACCTTCCATCCAAGGTGAAATAGCGCATCAGCGCCATGGCAACCTCATGCCAGATAGGTTTGATTTTGGACCTATCATAACCCCCACAACTGAGCCTCACCATTTTGGCTCTCTCTGTTCCGAAGAAAATTCAATCTAGCAGCCCCCGACAGATTTTTGTCTCTATAGAACTTTCTTCCTTCAATCGACATCCCGGTAACTTCCGCAGTGAATTCCTCATTGATAATAGTATCCCTGCCAAACATACTCAACACCCGGCCATGCCAAGCGTTGACAAACTCCTTGGAAACATTAGTTTTAAAACCATGCAGTTTCTCCATGAAAGGGGTAACCCCTCCCTTCTACAAAATCTCCCAAACCTCAGCATTGGCTTTGAACTCGACGCAAGAAATTGGTTCAGTCCTACACCTATCCCCACCCATCATCGAATGCAAGCACTTCATAGAAGCAAAAAAAAACAACATACAATTACATCTAAACACCAGGGCAAGAAGAAGAAAAGCACCCAAAAAGCGTGCGGGCCTGCCAACTGTGGTACTGAAGACAATAATGGTGAGGAGCCTCCTACATTTACAATTTGGATACCCAGAAATTCCGATGAGCTTCACAAGAGTGAAGTGTCTTATCAACCTGAATTGCACATGATTACCACGCAAGCCTTTAGTCGAGGAGACGGCTTCCTCCAACGTGCTAGGATTTGCCATTATTAAGCAAGGTAATTAAATCAATGGGTAGATTATCATTAGCCTCCCAATATTTGGCTGATGTCACCCCAAGATTCACCTTCTAGTCAACCACCCCATTCGCCTCACGAAAGGCATGGGAAATATACACCTCATTAAAATCATGCAACATAGACCGGGCGTCCACAATAAATTTTTCAATTGTCCACGAAGGAGGTGAACAATTCCTTAGGCAGTTAATTATATTTAGAGAGTCACCTTTGACCCACAACTTAGCGACCCCCTTCTCCCTAGCCATCTTGATGCCATGATAGGCTGCAGCTGTAACTCTTGGCTTTGTTACATACATACATACATACATTTAAATGTAACAATAGAAACATGTTTATTTTTTTATAGATTTTTTTTAAATATAAACACAAATTATAATATTTATATTTAAAAAAATTGAAATTGTATATTTGTTGATATATACATTCATACATAAATGAGTTACAATGTATTTTATTCTATTTTATTTTTTAAATTGATATTCAATTCTAATAAAATATAGTTTGGTTACAATATATCTATGTGACTACAAGTAGCCACATCAAAAGCCCCACCAAGCTAAAAACTGCACTTAAAGAAAAGAAAAACTATAAAGTCAAGAATGTCTCAAAACATATTAGAGTTATAAAACAAAGTAATCTTAAACTCAACTGTCTTTTTCACTATTATCAATAACCATTTCCTGTGCATCTTTGTTATCATCCTTTTGCAGTTCACTAACTTTTTTGTTCCTGCTGGCTTTGAAAGAGTCCAGACCAAGAAAGGTCCCCAAGGGAGGAGAAACCCTTTCCCAGTCACTGTTGTCAAATTTTTGACAAGTCACTTCCAGATCTCTGTTAAAAACATCTCTTTTAGCTCATCCTGGTGCTGGCTGCAGTACTAATTTTGGAAATCAATATACTCTTTGTAAAACTTATCATCAATATTCTGTAAGTCATGAGGCCATAACTCGGCATACTGAATATCATATCTAAAAAGGGGATTAGAGCCTTCATCCATGATCTTCAAATCTATCAGTGGGGATCCTCAAAGTCATTGTTACCTGTTCAATAAAAATAAGAGATGTGAGTCTACCAATAGACTCTATAAGGCAACTTCTTTTGCGTTGGAATAAGTTTTCATTTCTCCTTTTCCAAATAAACCACAAGATCTCAATGGAAAGAGAATTCTAAAAAGTATTAACTTTAGCATTCAAACCATCAACGTAACCACATAAAATATTATACCAAGAAACACTATCCCTACAATCCTCCCCAAGGATATTTCCCATAAAGATAGACCAAACAACTCTAGCAAAACTATAATTACAAAAGATATTATCAACATCTTCAATACAGTTACATACATCGCAATTATTGGACTAGGGAGGACCAACAAGAAGAAGTTTCTTAAGAAAAATAAGCCATCTAAAATAACATTTTTTCAGCTCAATCTTTATAGACCAGCAGGCTTTAAGGGTGTCAGACCAAGTAGTGCTGTCAAAATTTAATGTCCAGGCTTGATTAGATGCATTAGCGCCTCTTGGGAATCAGTAAATAGATTATAAAGGCTAAGTGAGTTAATCTTAAGAAGGGGGTAACATATTTCCACTAAAGATTGTCAAGACATTCAATGTTAACTTTCACTTTAATAGGAAATTGAACCATTTTCAAGGAATTTTCAAGCACAGAGTAGGATTTCTTGTTAGTCTTTGTGATATTAGATTTTGAACTCAATTGCACCTAGGACTTCAAGAAGTTATTCAAGAGGATATCTTGAATATTAGAAACACCTTTAATATCCCATTTTTTAGTAAACCAGCCCTGAAGCAATGCCAAAGGTTTATTATTATGAGATAAATTCCACCAAATTAATCTGAAGCTACATATCTCATTATTACCTGTTGTGACCTTTTCACACATCGCCCCATTGCAAATGGGGACCCTTTGTTTTTTTTTGCTTTTTGCTTTTTGCCTTGGCACCACAATTGCTTATCACCAGTCTTTTTTGCAATGAGGAGTTTGAGTTCTAAGAGTCACCCGAGTCGAGCAAAAGAAATTGAGCCTAGATCACTGTGCAAACGTCGCCATCACGCTTAGGAGGCCTGAGAGACGAAGATCGATTGTCATTTCAGTCAATTCCGACACCTCCCAGTTTTTAGGGTTTTTCACTCTGGCCCCCTATTTTTTAGGACCTACTTTTTTGGCACTTTTGGGCAATTCCGAGATCCCTATTTTTAGAAAGTTGCTATTTTTGGAAAATTTCTATTTTTAGAAAGTTTCTATATTTGGAAAGGTCTCGAGTTTCGAAAATCCACTCATAAGTTCGAAAAGATCAACGAAACTCTCAGAAAATGGATTTGAAAATTTTTGAATTCATGGTGAAATTCTGGAAAATGATGAGAAATCTGGTAAAAATCACAGGGAATTCTGGAAAAGCACAGAAAATGGTGAATAAAATGATAAATCAGTCAACACATTGGTGAAAAATCTGGAAATTCATCAAGAAATCTGAGCAGATCATGGTTAAAAATCTGAGTAATCATGGAAATTCGCCTAAGTTTGGAATCATGGAGGTCCAACCAGCAAGGAGAAAGAGAAAATTAATGCAAACAAGCTTCAGCCAGACAATGGAAATGGCCTGACAGTGAAGAAACTCCGCCCAGTAGCATAATGAAGAAATGGCAAGACATTTTTGCCAAGTCCGCCCTCCAATGGCATGGAAATGGAGGAAGTCCGCCCAGGTTCAAGTGTCCAATGGCATGCCAAGAGCTGAAGTCCGCCTTAAGTGGCTAGCCAAGTGAAGAAGTCCGCCCATGTCCATGTGTTAGATGGCAACCAATCTGATAAAGTCCGCCCAGCAAGATTAAGAAGTGGCTAGACAATTGGTAAAGTCCGCCCTAGGAAGTGGCATGAAATTTGACAAAGTCTGCTCCAAGGAAGATAGCTAAACACTTAGTAAAATCCGCCCATGTGAGGTGGCAAAGAAATATGCCAAGTCTGCCCTTGAAGAATGTTAAATGGCAACACATGGAGTTAAAGTCCGCCCAAGTCAAATGGAGGATGGCAAGAGAAAGGTTGAAGTCCGCCTTCCAATGGCTAGCCATAGAGCCAAGTCCACCTTAGCAAAGAGAGGAGTGGCTGGGAGATGTAGTAAGTCCGCCTTTAAAATGGCTTGAAGAGAGCTGAAGTCCACCCCTATCCAAAGGTCAAATGGCAAGAATGAATAGCAAGTCTGCCCTTGGCCTAACATGAGATAAAGTCCACCCAACCACTTAAGAAGTCAATGGCATGAGTTAAAGAGAAGTCCGCTCTAAGAAAGTAGCTTTGAGATTAAGCTAAGTCCACCTAGCTTAAGGCTTGATGGCCTAAATATAAGCAAAGTCCGCCATAGGCATTTAGAGATGGCTTATTCATGAATGAAGTCCGCCACATCAAAGAAAAGATAGAAAACTGGAAATTTTGCCTAAGTATGAACATTGGCAAATAAAAAAAAATATATGCTTGGCACTTTGAAAATTCGCCTTAGTCCAAACATCAAAGTGTCTAGAGAAAATTTTGCCAATGACTTAAAATCATGCCAGATGATTTAGGAAGATGAAATATATTATGGCCAAACAACTTTGGACGATTAAAAAATCATGGCCAAATAACTTAGGATGGCAAGAAAATATGGCCAACGAAAGAGGGTAATGGCAAAGTAAAATTGGACGAAGCAAATTTATGGCCAAACAAAGTTGGACGTGGCTAGATAAATTTTGGAAAAAAGCAAGAAAATATGGCCAAATGAAATTGGACGATTGAAAATCATGGCAAAATAATTTTGGACGAAAAGATTTATGGCTAAATAAAATTGGACATGGCGAAATAAATTTTGGAAAACGAAAGAATGGATGGCCAAATGAAATTGGACGGAAAGAAAATTAAAAGCTTGAAAATGAAATTTATAAAAATCTTTCAAAGCTTATTTTGAAAAGTTATCTCTAGGAGAGAGAAAATCTAAAATAAATTTGTTTTGTTTTACTGCAGGTGGATGACTACACAAGGCGAGGAAAATGGCAAAGAAAGTGTAAAGTCCGACTGGAGGGGAGATAAAAGAAAACTTGGAAGTCCACCCTTGCACATTGCAAGACCAACAGGAAGCCCGCCAAGAGTTTGGCATCATGAAGACAACTGCAGGCACATCGTCAAGTACATCCAACTTACGCAAGCCAAATTCAATATTGAAGACAAATCTACCGGCGAAGTTTATTTGAGCACAAAAATGGCCAAAATCTTGAAGGTATTACAAAGTAGCCAAAATTTGGTTAAGTATGGGAAATTCTCTACAGAAAAAGTTCCAATTTTCCTTCATTGAGGCAAAGGCACAAGGGAATTCCCCTCCAAATTCAAGGCACGTGAAGGAATTCCAAAGCAATCCGGAAAGAAAGATTTAAGGGCTTCAAGTCTAAACAAGTGCTCCGAGGCGAGGTGAGAAGAAGAAGCCAAAGTCATCCAAGATCGAAGCACAAAGGATAAAGTCATCGGCAAGAAAAATATTCTAAGGAACAAAACCAAAGTGATCAAAGAAGACATCCAACACGTTGAGATGGTGCCTCGTCATCTTCCAACCAATCAAATTGTTCCAAATCAACATGCAACAACTTTCTATTTTATCTGTTGGTTCATATTTAGCAAAAAGGACAAGTGTCCTCGAATGTAATTTTCTCATTGGTCGAGGGGTAGCAAACCCTAATTAGGGTTTTATTTGTAATCTTGGCCGTTGATTCCAAATCAATCTTGGCCATTGAATTGTAATTGGGGAGCCTATAAATTGAGCTCAACCCCTCATTTGTAAAGCATGGGAGCATGTTGCAAAACATGTTGAGATAAGTAATTGTTGTGTATGACTGCCAAAGTAATAAGTAATGCATGCATTGTTTTGATGGTGATTGCTTCTCTTATTTTGGAGTTGGCATGGTTCTTATCCCTCATCATAGTTTAGATTTTATTTCATGTATGTTAGATGAATGCAAGATTTGATAAGTATTGATTTATGGTGAAACTTTTTTTGCTCATACTTTCTTTGAATGGATGATTTTCATTCAATGCGTAAAGTTAGCTTGAGCTTATTTTGTGGATGCTTAACTTCTTTCTGGATAATTATTGTTCGATTTGATGGTAGTTATTCATGACGTGAAAATCATAAGCACATTCCCTTGAAGATTGCACCCCCTTTGTGTAGTTTTCGTTGAGCGTGGCGAAGCAAAGCGTGGTTATTGGTTCCACCAAGTCAATACCGTCTCTTGAATTCTTAGGAAGTAGATTAGAAATTCTAAACCTTTACCTCCTTTTTCAGTTTGTTTGATCCATGGCCCAAGCAATAGAGCTTCATTGTCTAGACCTTCATTGTGAATTGAACAAGCCTAGCGTAAGTCCCCTTGTCATAACCAGCAAATCACATCAAACCACAGAGCTTATCCGCACTCATCTTAAACATTGGAATTACTGTATGATCTTACTTGCAATCTTAGCATATGAGGTAATTTTTCAAGAGAGGATATAGCGTCTTTGACACTTTATTCTAGAATGTTTGTTGTGTCATAAAACACGCATCAACATTACCCTTATTGAATGCATTACTTTTGACAATGTGACCCCTAACAGACTCCTAAACTTTCCAGATACTATTAAAAACCATAGATCTTGAAGGCTTAACATGGAACTTACCAAAAATAATGTCACGGGGATGCAAGTTTTTCCACTATTTGGCTTTCTTTGGAACAACCTCCTGAATGTTTCTTCTAACCAAAAATTTCCATGGCTCATTACCCCTTAAGGCTTTCAATATCCATTTGGTATCTAAGGGTATCCCATGGAATTTCAAATCTTTAAGCCCAATTCCACCTCTACCTTTATCCAAACATATCCCATTTGACAACATGATTTTTCTTCTTACCTTTTCCATTAGACCGAAGGAAGTCCTTGATTAACTTTTGAACATTATTTATTTGATAGCTTGCAAACAAACCAAATAGAAGCATAATAGATAGAATATGAGAGAATTTTTTGACACATTTTGGTTCTACTGGAAAGAGATAAAAATTATTATTCCAACTTTTCATTTTGTTCTCAATTTTGAAAACATCTAGTTCCACATTTTCTTCAATGACGGATTGACAGAAAAGGGAACCCCAAGGTACCTTACCATCTTATTAGGACCGCCCATTTCCAAGAAGGATTTGAGAACTAAAGGTGATTCCTCCATCCAACTCAATATAAGACTTTTGGTCTGATTTTTTTGACCTAGAGACGCAACAGAAAATCTTCGATCTTTCCATCAAATTATCTACATTCTTTTCATCCAGGACTGAGAAAAGTGCAATATCATCAGAATATTAGATATTGGTCAAGGATTTATTATTAGGAAGGGAAATTCCTTTCACTTTTGGACCAAGCATTTCATTCCTTAGAATATAGTACAAAGCCTTAGAGGCAATAACAAAAATAGTAGGGCCAAAGGACAACCCTGTTTGATAGATCTTTCCTGCATAAAAGACTTTGAGAGGAAGCCAAGTTTCAATTTGTGCATTAGCATCCTAAAATAGTACTTTTACCATTTTACAATAGTTCTCAAAGAATCCCAGAGCTTCAAGAATAGTAATTACAATAGACCACTCCACTCTATCATAAGCTTTCTCAAAGTCCAACAATAACATCCCAACATTTTGGTTACTTATATTTTCCCATTCTAGAGCTTCCCAATTGGTAATAAGATTCTCCAAGACATATCTACCTTTAATAAAGCTAGTTTGAGTATCATTTATAACCATTGGGAGGATTTCAGTAAGTATCAGAGCTAGCAACTTAGAAAATATTTTATAAGACACATTTAGCAGGGTGATGGGCTTCTAGTTTTTAATGTTACTCTTATCTCCCTCTTTAGGAAGTAATTTCATAATTCTACTATTGATTTTATTTCCAAAGGAAACCTTACCAATAGCCTCTTTTTAAACTTCAAAAATATCTTCAACAATCCAGTCAATGTTAGCCTTGTAGAACTCAACAAGAAGATCGTCTACACTAGGGGATTTCCCATTTTTGAATGACAAAATAACAAAGGATATTTCATCCTTAGTTATATTCTTATAAATTTCAGAGGCCATTTTTGGACTAATTTTCTTACTAACTATTTTTCTACAGAGGTTTTGAGCTTGAGTACAACAATTAGTCTTATCTTTTGTTATGAATATATTTTATAAAATTCAATAAAAACCTTTGTTATCTCCTCTGAATTGTGACACTATTTTCCATTATCTAGAATGGGGCCAATATTCTCCTTGGATTTTTTTTCTCTTAGCAAGTTAAAGAAGTAATTTGTACCTCTATCTCCCCGCTTTACCCAATTTGTCTTTGCTCTAACTCTTGCTCCTTGAGCTTTCTTGATCTAAAAATATCTAAGTCTATGTTTGATATCTCCAATACGTTGTATACACTCCACATTATTTTTATCTTTTTGAACATTTTCTTCTGCTAAAAGAAACTCATCTTGCAAAGAACATTCCATTTTCCTACTCTCAATTGGAAACTTTTTGCCAATAATTCTCAATAGAGTTTTAAATTTGAAACAAGCTCATCCTAGGATGATATAGAAGAGTTTTTAGGAATTTTTTAAATTAATTTTCCACATAGACACAGTTAGAGTCCTTTTTGTTGTCAAAATTTTCTTTTCGTTTATAAGTGTTCATTTTTTTTTTTTTTTTAAAGTGTTAATAAAGGTGTGTTGCAAATTAATGATTAGAATTGATTGAGATGGCTTTATTAAATATAACCTTTTTGGGTTATTTTTAAGGATATCTTTATTTAATGGTTGAGATCTAAAGATGTAGCATTGAAATGAATGGTAGAGATGTAAAATTAGTTTAATTTTTATTTGCAAATTAGTCATGTAACTAGTTGAATTATTTATTTATTCATTTGTAGATAATAAAGAAAGTATACTATATTTATTTTAAAATAAATAAATTAAATAGTTTAATAGAGTAATTAATTAAACAATGAAATATTTAGTTAATTAGTAAAAAAAAAATATTTATTTATTTTACATGAATAAGTAAAATTAGCCTAATTAATTAAATAATAAAAATTATTTAATTGATTAATAATATTATGAAACTTAACTATCTACAAGTATTATATTTAATTATTATGAATTATTAAAATAGTTTATTCATTTATTATCTAAGCAATTTAATTCATTTAATTTTATTTTAGATTTTAGTTGTAAACTATTTATTAAAAATTGAAATTCAATGAAATGAAATGCTTAGGTTGTAGTATATAAGTTTGGTAGAGTTTAATTAATTATCAAAATTAAAATTATTCTTGTAATAGGAACTTTCAAGTAAAATATATATAATAATAATATAAACAATAAGTATTTATTTAGAGGTTTAAATATAAAATATATATGTAGTAAATAATTTTTAATTGAAGATTTTAATATTGTGTATTTTGAATTCTTTTGAGCTTTTAATATCAATTCAAAATAAGCATTTAGTTTTTTTTATTGAAATTCTTTTATATTTAACTAGATCAATTTTATATTTTGTTGATAATTTTAAATTGGTAATTAGGTATGTGCTTTAATTTTATTTCAATTTAACTTTGGTGATATTAGGATGAATATTTATTTGCTTAATCAATTATTCACATGAGTTCATATGAGAGTACTAATATGATTAGGTACGGGCAATATAATTTTTTAACCTAGTTTACGTCATTGAGACATGAACAAACCACCTTCACATAGAAAATGGAAAGGAGACATATCCATGGGGGATTTCCCTTGAGACATCGCAAAGAGTGATGCAACTTCCTAATTAGGTTTGCATCATCTTTGTAGGGTGATAAAAAATGAGTTATGTGTTGCTCATCTTAAATTATCTTCCATTGTATAATCTAATGTGCTCTTCAATGCATTACACATGTAATGACGTGGAGTGTGCACTATGCACTACCTTTTAAGTGCAATTAAAGCATAATAATGATGTTTACTTTTTAAAAATATGTTTCTCTTTATGTCCATGTGTAAATATGGGAATGCCATGGAGGTTGTGTAAATATTTCATCATGTGGTCTTATATAGTTGGAGTGGTTATATTGGGTGCTCGTACTAGTCATGTGGGAAAGCATTAGTTGTATTAGTTCTTATTTGAAGTACTCATGTGGGGTTTTTTCTTAGCCCATGGTCACATGAGAAAGCATTAGATGTTTAGCCTCTTGGTCCTTTAGCATTTTAGGATATGTGCTCACATATTGTATATTCATAGTGTGTTTGATTTATATGTTACATATTTACAATAATATTCTATTATTAAAAATGTGAATCTCATGGTTACAAGTTTTTGGGTGTTTTGCACGTGTTTCAATAGATTCATATTTACATGAGGTTGTGTGTGGCTTTATGTTGTATAGTTGCATGCATAATTTTGAGCTTGGTTGGAGGCATGTTCGTTAGCCTTTGGTTCCTAACTTGTGGTTGTTCTATAGTTGTAAATTTGTAGTATTTTTATGTAAGGATGTTTTAGATAGGATGCTTGTGCCATGAGAAGAATTTGCATGATGTCTTAGTTCTATTGTTTATTCCTTATTATTGTTGGAACAAGTGTTTTATTTTGGTTCTAAGTGCTTTGGTGGATCCAAGACGCATGGTTATTGAGATTTACAATTTTTTATTTTTTTGTTTACTTTGGTTTCAATTTTTGGCCTATGGCAACGCTTCTATCACATTTGTTATAGGTTGCATGTGTATATCATGAGGTTGTGTGTGCCATGTTTATTTACTTACATGTTGCATGAAAAAAATAAGAATGAATTTTTGGTGTTGATAGTGTCATGTGTGAAGCAAAGAGATCTATCATAAAATGGTGGCAGTGAGTTTCTAGCTCTTTTAAGAATTTATGCATTACATGGTTGTACCTATGAATTTGACATGGGGAGGTTTAGTCATGATACCCTTGGAAGCTTCCAATCACTTTCAATGCGAGTTGGTAGTGATGGGAATCTATCATTTATAGAAAGATAGTATCATTTAATATTGAGGATATGTCTTATTGTGCCATGGTAGATGGGTCACAATACAGTGTCCCTTATTTTGTTCAAAGTAGGACATTGAAATCAACATTTTTCACAAAATTTTCACTTTATGAAATCTATAGCAACTAAATCATTAATAATTTGGAGATGATGTGAACTAGTGATTTGTGAGGATTTATGTGTAGATGATATATATATTTTAATTAGAAATAAATTGTGATTTTTTTAGCGCAACTTTTAATAACTTGTTTTTATAGTAAACAATATTTAAAAAAGTGATGTTTATGTTGTAACACATAATTTTTTTATAGAAAGGATAAAATTATAATTTTTAAAGTATAGATTTGTAACATCAATATCTAGTGCATGGATATTTTTTCATAATTTTTTGTTGCATATTTTTCTTTAATTAATTTTCGAAGTCAAAGTAATTATAATTTGGACATAGGTGTATGTCATGACTCATAATGCATAACTTGTTTCGTATGTTTCATTTTTTTGTTGAAACAAAGGCATCAATACCTAGGACACAAATATTTTTAAAATTTTTTTCTCTATTTTTCTAATTTTCAGTGTGTGTGAAACAAATACCTTGATGTTTGGTGAAAAACCTACATTCACAAGAAATAAAAAATAATATAATAATGTCGAACAAGAATAATGGGAAATGATTAAGATAGATTATAGCAATTAGGGTTAGAAACAAGGTTACCCCAAGTTTCCGGGACGGGGACGGCGGGACGAGTCCCCAAGTTTCCGATTTTTGAGGCCAAATTTAGGGACGGCAGGGGACGGCTATATAAAAATATAGGGAAAATTTAAAAAATATAGGGAAATTTTAAATGTTCAATAGATAGCATGGATAAGGCATGCATAATATACATTATAGAACATTCACATATAACATTTGTGTTCAAGTTGATATGGTTTATTGGGTATGCATCGATCTTAATGAATAAGTTAGAATTTATTCAATGGAAAGCTTGATTTTGAACTAAGAAAACAGATACTCTGATGATAATTTTTTTGTTTATTGATAACTGGAACAAGGGAGTGCAGCCTTCTGAGAATGATAGTGAGTTGCATTAGGCAAATAATCTGCACAGTTACCATGTTATTGTTTTGCATGATCAGATGTCCCAAGGCCCGCTATGTATCATCTTCACAATAGAGTAAGACCTGTGAGACTTATTTATGAGGCACAGTAGAGCACTGAGTGTTGGGTTATTCACTGGAATTCATCTTGGCACCTTAGTACATAAACCAATATTGATTCTTGAATAATTGTATCAGTTACACTTATCCAAAGTTTCAAGACAACAAGTAGTGGCACCAATTTATTTAATGGGTGGACATAATTAAGTTCACACTCCCTTGCTATGAAAATGTGTTTTATGTTTTGTTTTGACCATGCTTTGATGCGGGGCACGGTTGACCATCCTAGGGATGGCCAGGGGACTTCTAGGATGGCTAACTATCCCGAGGACAACCAGGGGACTCCTCGAAGTCCTCTGGCCATCCCCAAGTCCCCTGGCCGTCCCTGGGACTGGTCAGCCGTCCCGTCGTTTCGGGGACGTTTCCTAAAAAATTTCCAAAAAGGGGGATGGTCCCCTGCCATCCCCTTGCCGTACCCCAGTACCCGGGACGTCCCGGGAATCGAGACGGGGGATTTTGGGGGGGGGGGACGCATCCCCGGGTAACCTTGGTTAGAAACCATCAAACACCTAGAATTAAGAGATCAATTAAACCCATTAACCAATGAATTTGAATGCAAAGAATCAAAAACATAAATCAAGAACATAATTCTTGTTAGTGTTGTAGCTGCGGGAGATATTTTCTCCTAAACATATTGTGTTCAAGGCAGGTCGGCCTTCTTATTTTTATAAATAAAATTTGTATTTACTAGGTCGGCCCTAGAAAGAAGGCCACCTAATTGGGTATTAATGGAGGATGAAGTCCTCTCATTTCTCAATCAATTCATTCCAACTCAAGTTCGCCAATTTTAGCAGAAGTTCGCCTTTCTTAACAGCAGGTTGCCATTTTAGCAACATATTTGATTCTAAAGAAGCATCATCATTTGTGGAGAAGTGTCTCCATTCATTGTATTAAATTCGGCCTAGTGTAGGGCTTGATTTGTAAGCAGTTTTTGCAATTATTCTTTTAATATATAAGAGATCATTTTTTGCTGGGTTTTTCTCCCTCGAGTAGTAGGGTTTTCCCACGGTAAAATATTGTCTTCATTGTCTCTGAGATGTGTTTTCTGCTTGTTGACATTTCTGATCCTAAAACTAACAATTCTAACTAAGATCAAATTACTCAAAGAAACATGAAAACCTAGTACTCCATTGTTGAATTATGAGAATTTGGTATGTGGATTGCTCAATTGTGTATAAACCATGTTGCAAAAGCTTGTTGATGAAGATCTTGACTCACAATGATAGCTCAGATGCTCAAAAATGAAGAAATGATGAATGCTCAAGCTCATGGAGATTGTGAATGAATTTTAATGGAGGAGAAGGCTTATTTGATAGAAATCGTGAAGGTTTGATCAACGATGGAGATTGGAGGAAAATATCAAGGGTGGAGATTAGATCAAGAGATCAAGGGTGTAGATTGAATGAGAGCTTTAGTTAACTGAAAATATCTCCTCATTTCAAGGGAATTAGTTTAGGATATTTTATGGAGGGAAGATATTTTGAAAAGAGAATATTTCCCTTTTTGAAAATGGAATATCAATATGCTATGTGCAAGTTGGAGGAAAATTTGTTAATTAAAAAATAATTAAAAAATTATTTGATTGTGAGGTGAGAGAAAATTAGGATTTTTAATTATTTAATCAAGTGTGTGGACGGAAAATTTGAATTTAATTAAATAATTCAAAATTATTGAATTAATGTGAATTAGAGGAAAATGATGAATTAATCAAATAATATTAATTATTTAATTAATAGAGGAAATTAGTAAATTTAATCAAATAATTAGAAATTTTTTAATTAAAATTGATGAATTAGGAGATAATAAGGAAAATGATGTAAAAAAGCGAATTAGGAGTGTGATGCGTTCAAACAATTTTAAGTCTACTTTTTGCCCCTCTTTGAGACAATGTCCCTGTTACGTTGTTTCAAAGACATGATGTTGATTTGAAAAAAAAAATCCAATGCCCCACATGCCCCAGCGAACGAAGGAATGATGGAAGGATGATAGGCTATCCCCTTGAGAGGTCAGCTAGAAAATAAAATTTTCAGGTTAGGATCGCGATAGGATGACATGATAGGTTTGACGAAGAAGAAGAGGAAAAATCAGGTCCTAGGAGGCCAAGAAACTGATTAGGAAAGATGGCGAAGGCAAGAAATAGGATGAAGGGGGTGGGATGGATGAAAACCAGGGTTTTGGGGACCATATATATGCTTTTGGGGTCCATTTCCACCTCATTTGCATTTTCATAGTTAAATATTTCCAGAGCTCAGAGCTAGATTCCTTCACAGAGACCTCGCATAGATGGCCCTCGTTCCACGTGCAACACATCACACATATGTAGTCCGTTAGTTCTAATGGCTCGCTGGAGCAAATCCCCTGGTACGTATCTAAATTGTTTTTTCTTTCATGTCATTTTGGGTGTCATAAATGCTAGGAGAAACTAGGCAATCAAACGTGTCGAGTTAGACTCAACGCTTATGAACCCATCACAATGTGTTTGAACACTGACACGATGCTTTTGATTTTTCTGTGACGCTTTTGCAAAAGCAAGTTATTTCAAAAAATTTGGTTCGCTTCTAACTGTTATAAAGTGGTACATTTGCAAAACGGCTCACTTATGAAATTGTAAAGTTATGCTTTTGAAAAAAAGCTCACTTATGATTGTGAATGCCAAGAAGAGATTGGAAGGCTATGGTAAAGAGTTGTGTAAAGGTATGCAAAAGAAGTAGCAAGACAAGGTGCCAACAAAAAGGAAAACAGATTGGTGAACTAAACTAAGGGAATCGTGAGATAAAGAGAAGCAATCGTTAACCTACTTGAACAAAAATACTTTAACATTCAGATGGAAGTGATTGATGAAGAGGTAATGAGTAAAAGTAGTAGTTGTAGCATCTCACAAAATCAGCTGATAGATACTGAAGAGGCAAGAACTTATAAAGCCCAGGAAAGAAGACATGACTTTAGAATGAATACAACTGAGAAGTTAGGAGTTCCTCCAATCCCTTGATTGAGATGGCAAATCCAACACCCATTGTAGAAGAAAGAAGATGAAACCGAATAAGAAAGATTATTTTGTAGAACTATTGAAAAAGGTACCAAAGGTAGAAAATGTGTTAGAAAAGTTCAACAAATGAGTAGGAAATTTTAATTAATTTGTAGAAAACTTGCAATTAGAAGATAGTGATGGAGAGTCATAAAACTCACAAGTACAAAGTAGCGCAACAAGACGTGTAGTAAACATGGAACTACCATCAATTCCAATGCAATTAATTGTTACATTGGCTCAGTCAAATGGGTTACAAATCTAGAGAATTATCTTTTGACTTCAAACTTAAGTGGGAGCTGGAAGGGTTGGAAAAAGATGGTAAAAGGTTGTACTAAATGGTTGGAGCATTGATCCGACAAGCTATGGAGTACCTTTATGAATTCAAAGATGAACAACTTACATTGGATGATGTGTGAGCGAAGCTAAAGAGAAATTCAACACAAATCTGAAAGCCAAGCAATTTCAAGATTCATAGGAATAAACATAAAAAGCAGGAGAATTTGTTCTAGGTTATGACAAAACGTTTTTAGGTGTAATCAACAGAATGAATTTGAATTTTGATTGAAAGGAAAAGAGATGCATGGTTTATGGAAGGATTATCTGCAAGGATCTGAGTTACCATAGCTCAAAAACAATTCTCCAACAAGGCTGAAGTTGTAGCTGCTGCAACCAAGGTGGAAAAGGTTAAAGATTGGGATAAGCTACAGCTACTGCAACTGAGGTGGAAATGATTGAAGATTGGAATAAGGGTTCATCAACCAATAAAAGAACTGTGGAAATCTTAGTGGTGCTCAAACTAATAGATGAGTTGTAGGCAGTAAGAAGCAAATAGTGGTGGTATGGTGTAAAAAATGTGGACAGGAAGGCTGCCATTAGCAGAAATGTCCAAGAATAGGGAAGGATAGGCAATTTAGATCTTCACAATTACTATTGTGATATCTTCATATTTTGGGGACATCACATATCAACGTTATCTATTGGAACATAAAAAGGCAACCGTAGGGAAAATGTTACAGTATTAGTTTATCTCCTAAAGTTCTTAACCGTGAACATAAGGGTTGTTGAGCATTACAAGAGTTAAAAATAAGACATCACAAGATATGGTGCAAGCTAAATAACAACAGAAATCCATGGCTTAACCAATAGAGTGTATGGTTCAAGCATCATAATCACTACCATCATCTCAACAAAACTCACAACCACTGCCGCAACAAGAAGGTGGATGTAATATATGGCATTAGAAATGTTGATGGCAGTAACAAAGTAAATGGCAGTAGAAAGGAAGAGGGTACCGAAAATAAGACAGGTCTTAGCCACATCCTAGATATCAACAAGTAGGATATAATCTAAAGGAGACAAGGTTTGAGACAGTTCATAGAGCTGTGTGCTATATGTTTGGAAAATTAAATCATATTTTATGCAATTGTCGTATGAATCTCAAACAGTAGGCATACTATACTTGTAGAATATCAAGCAACATCATATAGAAGATTGTCTAGTATTGGAGAAACACAAATATGAGACGAACACAAGGAATTCAAATATGTTTACTACGTGCCCCAAAACTCTAAGGATTTTTGCTTGTGAAATGATAGCAAATCAAATCAATGCTGTTTTAGTTACAAGGGTTGCCACCTCAGAAAATCCTGATAATCCTAGGACATGCAAGTAAATTAGACAAATCATCCAAATCCTAGAAGAGAAAATGAGATAATAAATGGATGTGCTGAATTGTTGAGGTCTATCCAAGAAATGAAGTTCTTCCCTTCACAAGCTGCAAAATCTGATGTGCAAGTATATATGGAAGTGATCACAATTCAAGATCTTGAGACAAGAGGATGTCCTCAAAGCATTGTGTGATTTCATTGAATTGACAAACATGCTACAATATCCAGTGTATATGAAGAAAAAAATATTTATAAACCTATGCCTCAGAAGCAAAGCTAATAGAATCTTAAAATGCAATAGAAAGAAATAATGACAGTCAAAGTATAACAAGAGATTTCATTCTGAAAAACACTTTCATGGAAAAAAACAACAAAAAACAACACTTGCTTATTGTATTAAGTCATCAACTATTAACAATAAAATAAGATATTTTGCATTTTTGTTTAGTCCTAATCCTTGTGCAAATATTTATAGGCACATTAATATAGGAAACCATTAAGTGGTATTACAATAAAATGGGTGTCAAAAATGGATTAAAAATCACCTATTGTGGTACGGTGTATAGTCTATAAGGATAGCAAGACATGCAAATTATACGACACATATCCAAAATCTCCCACTTGTTGAATATTTTGCACAGGGGTTCATGCATACATAAAATCATGCTCTCAGGGCAGCTATGCCTATTGATTTCCTATACCAAGCAAACTTGTTAGTAATAACAAACTTCGTTAATGAATCGACAACATCCTCCAAGATATCAAATTCTCCAACAAATTCTTTTTTCCTTCAACCATGTCATTTGACATTTAGCAAAATGATACGGCACATTAATATGCTTAATATGATAAGTAGGGTTCTTTCCCAAATAGATTGTGTTTTGACTGTCGCAATCTATCCTTATATAAGGTTTTATAAAAATCCATCATTTGAACTTAGCTTATGTTACCATACAAATTCCTTGCATGCATGATTAACTACCATGTAGTCATCTTTTGTAGTTGAGAGTGCAATAATTGCCTTCCTCTTGCTTCTCCAACTGACAGCTCCTAAAGACAAATTAAACACATAACCACTTGTAGATATTTGGCAATCAAGATGTCTAGCCCAATCATGAAGGCCCTTGTTAAAGTAGTCCAATGTTCCTTCCTAAAATTTGACATATATTTGCTCAAGGCTCCCCTTACACACACAATGTTTTGTTTGATATAGGCCATGGCATACACTAGCCTTCCAATAGCACTTGTATAAGCCTATAAGGAACATGAGATATGTCCTCAATATCTGCTTGTGTCATGTGACACTATTCTACATATGATTTTAAACCAACAAAAATAGGAATATTAGTAGGTTTACATTCCTCATTCTAAACCTCTACAATATCATATCAATATACTTACTGTAGTTCAGCTATTGTTTCCTATTTAAATGACCTCCTTTAATTTCCATGCCCGAAAAGAAGTTTGTAACACCAAGATCCTTCATATCAAACTGAGATGACAAATGAGATTGAACATCCTTGATCATTTCTTTGTTTCCAATTAGCAACATATCATCAACATATAATGCCAGATAACCAAATAATTAGCAATCTATTTGAAATATACTTAGTAATAAGATTTGCTATGTACATATCCAAGTCTTAACACATAAGTATCAAACTTCTAATACTACAACCTAGGCGATTGTTTTAGGCCCTAAAGGAACTTCTTCAACCCGCAAACTAGGTCGTCCTTTCCTTTAACTTTAATTTTTCTGGCTTTGACATAGAGATTTATTCTTGAAGATGTTAATGTTGTAGTGGCGGGAGATATTTTCTCCTAAATATATTTTGATCAAGGCAGGTCGACCTTCATTTTTTATAAATAAAACTTGTACTTTCTAGGTCGGCCCTAGAAAGGTGGGCGCCTAGTTGGGTATATAAAGAGGATAGAGTCCTCTCATTCAATCATCAATTCATTCACTCTCCAATTCACATCTTCAGCAGCAGCAGAAGTTCACCTCCTAGCAGCAGATTTGATTTTTACAAGAAGTGTCATCATTTGTATTTCGCTTCAAGGAGAAGTGTCTCCATTCTTTGTATTAGACTCGGCCTTGTCTAGGGCCTGATTTGTATGCATTTTTCTGCACCTTTCTTCTGATTTATAAGAGTATATTGTTGTTGGGTTTTTCTCCCTCAAGTAGGAGGGTTTTCCCAAGGTAATCACTGTGTTCATTGTCTATGTGTTGCATTTTTGATCCTAAAACTAACATGGTATCAGAGCAGGTTTAGAAAAGATATGATCAGATTTGTCTAAGCATTCTTCATTAAATATCATTCCATCGATAGCGGATTTGGAGCATACCTTAGAAGCAGATCTAAGGTGTTTTTAAGAGCAGTCTTGAAGGCGAATTTTTGAAGACCTAAAGGGCGATTTCTAGCAGATTTAAGAGCAGACCTTGAGGCGAGTTTTTTGCAGACCTAAAAGGTGAATTGTGGTAGACTTAGGTGTAGATCTTCAAGGGCGAGTTGTTGCAGATTTGAAGACTATCTATTGCAGAATTGAAGGACATTTTATGCAGACCTTAAAGGGAAAAATACCTGTAGACCTATGAGTAGAAATTCTTGAGCAGAATTGTAAAGAGTTTCAGATCTAATTGGTGAAGAGGGTCAAACATTCATCTGCCGCGTGGATGGGAAAGCAACTAGTGAAGTTTATTTGAGCGACAGAGTCAAATGATGCTTGTGAACGAATCTGTACAGATTGTTGCTCCAGCTAGTTGTAGCCGGAATACTCTTGATAGCCATCGAGCATTTGGAAGTTTGGGCGATTATTCAACAAGGATTAAATCAATTAAGGGCTAATCAGACACAACTACAGGTCTAGCTCAATGGTGTACCAACAATAAAGAGATAAGTATTTTATGATCATGAATTTTATGTAGTTAATAATAATTCATGCAATAACATTGGGAATAGTGAATCATGTATGCTTCTAGCATTGGTCTGTATATTTCTCTTCGGGGTAGTTTGATTCTATGAACTATTATTAATCTCTCTAAAATGTAGTATGGATCGAGGAGCAAAAGGATGATGAGAGATTGCATAAGGAATTCAAAGGGAGGAAGAGCTTGAGGCATCCTATGAGGAAGTCATGCCGGCTGGAGAAATGAACAAACATGGAGACATAGCTTGCAGCCATGGGACTGAGTTGGTGGCGCATAACTCTCATGATTCTTCACTAGAGACATCTCTCGAGGGCGCAAGGTTAGGTCAGCCTTGGATGGAGAATTTGCATCAGCAAAGAAGATTGAGACAGATGAAGACACTAAACAACAGAGAACCTATATAGATTGTCATTGTGATCAGCTACTTCAAATAGGAAATGACATTCAGAGGGAGTTCAAGGCACGAGTTGAGAGCATGTCCGGGAAAAGGATTAAGGTTTTGAGATTAGTCAATGGAGGGGAGTTCACTTCCAGAGGATTTTTGTAATCTCTATATTGAGGCAGGGATCAAGAGGGAGTTTTGTATTCAGCAAGATGGAGTCCTACATCTCGAGGAACTAGAGTGATTCACTGAGAAAAAGTGAAGGTGTCAGCTAAGTGGGTTGCAGTGTTGCAAGGCCAGTCCTTGGAAGACCTCTTCAGCTGCAGAGAACAGAATTGCAAAAGACAGCCAATCTGGATTTGACATTGGTAGCTCTGCAAACCTATTTAGAATAGGGTGATTTGGGATGAGGTCGAGGAGGACAATCCTGGACTCTTGCAAGTCAGTAGTGCCGGAAGTGTGCATTGGAAACCATTCCTCCAAGGCAAGCATTACAGGCAATCTTGGACGAGGAGGTCAGGAGGTTGATGCAAGTACTTGGAGCTTTAGAGGGAGTCACATGATCATGAAGATTTGTTGTAATGTATATTTCTCTGAAACAGAGAAATATGAGGTGAAAGCCCTCATAGTGTATATTTCTCTGAGACGGAGAAATATGAGGTGCAAGCCCTTGTTCATCTCTGAGACTGAGATGTGTTTCTTTCCACACATGGGAGTAGCCATTGTGGATGTCATGTTGAGAGACTCCATGACGACATCACGTTGAGAGACTTCGTGATGAACCTTTGTACATCTCTGAGATTGAGATGTGTTTCTTTCCACACATGGGAGTAGCCATTGTGGACGTCATGTTGAGAGACTCCATGACGACATCACATTGATAGACTCCGTGATGAACCCTTGTACATCTCTGAAATTGAGATGTGTTTCTTTCCACACATGGGAGTAGCCATTGTGGATGTTATGTTGAGAGACTCCATGACGACATCATGTTGAGAGACTCCGTGATGAACCCTTGTACATCTCTGAGACTGAGATGTGTTTCTTTCCACACATGGGAGTAGCCATTGTGGATGTCATGTTGAGAGATTCCATGACGACATCACGTTGAGAGACTCTGTGATGAACCCTTGTACATCTTTGAGACTAAGATGTGTTTTCCACAAATGGGTGTAGCCATTGTGGACATCATGTTGAGAGACTCCATGATGAACTCTTGTACATCTCTGAGATTGAGATGTGGTTTTCCACAAATGGGTGTAGCCATTGTGGGCGTCATGTTGAGAGACTCCATGACGAGGATATTTGGAAAATACCTCCCTAGCTAATAGGGAGTGTTAATGTTGTAGCGGTGGGAGATATTTTCTCCTAAATATATTTTGATCAAGGCAGGTCAACCTTCATTTTTTATAAATAAAACTTGTACTTTCTAGGTCGGCACTAGAAACCGTGGGTGCCTAGTTGGGTATATATAGAGGATAGAGTCCTGTCATTCAATCATCAATTCATTCACTCTCCAATTCGCATCTTCAGCAGCAACACCAGTTTGCCTCCTAGCAGCAGATCTGATTTTTACAAGAAGTGTCATCATTTGTATTTCGCTTCAAGGAGAATTGTCTCCATTCTTTGTATTAGACTCGGCCTTGTCTAGGGCCTGATTTGTATGCAGTTTTCTGCACCTTCTGATTTATAAGAGTATATTGTTGCTGGGTTTTTCTCCCTCGAGTAGGAGGGTTTTCCTAGGGTAATCACTGTGTTCATTGTCTATGTGTTGCATTTCTGCTTATTTGCATTTCTGATCCTAAAACTAATAGAAGATCCCCATGTAGAAGTGCTATATTCACATCCATTTGTTTTTATTCTTCAAGATCACCATGTAGGAATAGAAGAGAAAATCTCATAGAAATCAATTCTTTCCTCTTGGGAGCATCCTTTTGCTACCAAGGGAGCTTTGTACTTCACTTTAAAATTTGCATTGAACTTCTTCTTGAACACCCATTTACAACCAAAGGGTTTTCTTCCAATAGGCAATTTTATCAAACCCCATGTCATATTTTTGTCGAAGCCCTCGTTTTTTCATTCATGGCCTTCTAGTATTTACCTTTCTTTGACTCAAGTGCCTCCCCAATAGGTTTAGGATCATCATCAGTAGCATATAAAACAAAAATCATGTGGACTATACCTTTTTGGTTGCCTTATTCTAAATTTGGTCTCGTAAAGATCAGCATCTAAGATTCTTCCTCATTTGGTTCACCTTCTTTTGTTGGTTCATAATAGATATAGATCCTCCATCTTTCAACTCAAATTGCACCTTTAATAGTTCTTCCTTTCTTTGTTGTTTTTTTTGCTTCAGAGACATTTTAACCTCTCTAAAGATTGCATTATGACAGTAGATAGTCTTCTTTGTTTTTGGGTTCCAGAGCTTGTATCCTTTTATATCATTGCTATACTTAATAATGATGCATTTCTTTGCTTTTATAATCTATTTTAATTCTCTTTTCCTTTGGAACATGTATTTAAGCATCATAGCAAAAAACTCTATCAAAGAGAGGGTTTCTTACTTGTCCATGCTTCCTATAGAGTTTTATCAACAAGGGCTGATGTAGGTGATTGATTGATCAGGTAACATGTAGTTTTTATTGCCTTTACTAGAATTTTTATTTTAATCCTGCACCACTAAGCATACTCCTTGATTTTTCTATCAGCATCATGTTCATTTTCTTTGCAACTCCATTATGCTGTGGTGTATATCTGGTTGTCTTTTGCCTTGCTATTCCATGATGCTTACAAAGCTTCTCAACTTCATTTGAGCAAAACTCTTAACTATTATTCTTCCTCAATGACTTTCTCTTTTTCTCTATCTAGTTTTCTATGAGAGCCTTAACTCTTCTTACTGAAAAACACAAATTTTCATTGGAGGAAATATATCCATTTCCTCAAGAAATCATCTATATAAGAAGCATAAAACAAATATTTTCCTAGTGATAGAATTTGATCAGTTTCAAACGCATCACTTTGTACAAACTACAAAATCCCACCTTCTCTTGGAGTACTAATGGGGAACTTTTCTTTATTCAATTATTGTATAGACAATTCACAGAAATCAAAATTTAAGGGGCAATTAGAAATTCCTTCAGCCATACCTTTACTGTGCAAAGGTTGAAATCTTTTCTCTCCAATATGTACCTTTTTCTCATGACAAAGCATTGTCATCTCTTCAGGCAACATAGGAGTTTTGTCTATTTTGTTGCTAATTGTTGATCAGCTACATTGTTGAGATTGCAATCAGTTTGATAATTATGAAAGTCTTAGCAGCTTTTACTAAGACAACCTGTAGGGTTGGCTGATGTCTTCTGAAAAAGGTAAGGAAAAATAAAACACACCAAGGATAAAAAGGGCAATGTGTTAAAACAGATTGATCTTCTTCCTTATACCACAAATTTATTTTGCACAAAAATTATAAATTCAAGATTTAGTAAAGCACAACTTATAAGATGCAATAAGTAAGCAATTCAACACTGCATATATTAGGTCAAACCTTTCATATGCAATTTAGATGAAGAGCAGAAAACAAAGCCACACCACATTTATTGAATATGTCAGAAAATACACAATTGAAACCTATCTTAGAAGGCTTGAATACTTGAATATCAAAAGCCAAGACAACAGTGAAAATATATGGTTTTCAAATCCCTTTACAATGAGCTGGATGCTCTTATATATACCAAGAAAAACGTGACGAGCATTTCCATATCTTAAAGAAATCTAAATTAAAATAATCTCAAAATGTCATGCCAAATCATGCAAGTTGTCCTTTTCCAAAACCAATATGAACCTTCAAATCTCCATCAATTGCTTGAGCAAGTATCTCTATTTATTTTCATCTTTTGCATGCAGTCATATGAATTGTTTGGATTTATCTTGCTTTCAGTGCTTGTGGATGTATGTGGTTATGCCATTCTTATTTCAATCTTCGCTTGGGAACTATTTTTTTTCTTTTTACATAGTTTCCATGTGCAACTTAGTTTTTCTTTACAAACCCAAGAGACCTGTGAGCTGCAAGATTAAATGCCACAACATTGAGATCAATGGCCTGTGAGCCTTATATCTGTTGTGACCATTTCACACATCGCCCCATTGCAAATGGGGACCCCCTGTTTTCGCTTTTTGCCTCGGTGTTGCAACTGCTTATCACTTGTCTTTTTACAATGAGGTCATCATTTTGAGGGTTCCAAGTCAGTCTTTTTGCAAGTCATCTGAGCCAAGTCAAGAATCCATGCTTGAATCAATGCATAAACGTCATGGGAGTGCTCAGAAGGCCCAGGAAACGAAGATCGCCTGTGTTTTCGGCCAATTCTGACACTTCCTATTTTTTAGGGAATCTGCTTTTTTGCTTTTTCGTTTTTTTCATTTTTGGCATTTTTGGACCAAACAGGGTTCCCTATTTTTTAGGGATTTTGCTTTTTCTATTTGTAGAAATTTCTATTTTTGGAAAGTCAACCCGAGTCAACTTTCTATCTTCCTATCCAAAAATCAACCAAAAAAATCAAAAAAAATCATTGAAAAATCAAAGAGAAAATCGAAAAATCAAGTGAAAATCTGGAAAAGCAAGCAAAAGCATGGAAAATCAGTAAAAAGCATGAGAAAATCAGACTGAAAAGTATCAAATTCTGGAAAAATCAGTCCAAAAACCAGTCAGATCTGAGCAAAAATCACAGAAAAATCACCCAAAAAAGTATGAAATGCATGCTAAGTCTGAAGAATTCGCCACCATGGAGCTAGCCCTTGAAAAGAGGGACGAAGGAAGGAATGTCTGGAAGTCTTCAAAGTCCGCCCAGCACTAAGGAGAGGATGGCAAGGACTAAGGAAAGTCCGCCCAGCAGTAAGAAAAAAATGTCAAGGACTTAGGAAAGTCCGCCCAGCAACAAGGAGAAAATGGCAAGGACTATGCAAAGTCCGCCACACTTTGGCAAGGCATGCTCAAAGTCCGCCCAGCCACAAGAGAGAATGTCTAAGACTCTTTAAAGTCCGCCATACTCAAGGAGGTAAGTGCCAAGAGGTTAGGAAGTCCACCATGCTCAAGGGGAAATGTCTAAGACTTAGAGAAGTCCGCCCTCACTTTGGCAAGAGGTTAAAGAAGTCCGCCTAGACTTAGAGGAGGTGGGAAAACATTCTTTGAAGTCCGCCTTCACTTGGAAGATGCCTTAGGAAGTCCGCCATGGCATAGAGAAAAAAATAAAATAAAATTTTTTGCTAAGTGTTTGGTGCCTTAAAGGGAAAATCCGAAAATTGCCTAAGTATAGAGGCCTAGAAAGGAAAAAAATTGAAATTTTGGCTATGTATTTTAACATTTTCAAGAGGAAAAGTGCTAAATTTGAAAGGCAAGCCTAGTGGAAAGTCCGCCCAGCCTTGAGGAAAAATGTCTAAGACCTTGCAAAGTCCGCCAACACTTGGCAAGACTCTTCCAAAGTCCGCCCAGCAATAAAGAAAAATGTCTAAGACCTTGCAAAGTCCGCCAACACTTGGCAAGGATCATCCAAAGTCCGCCATACCTTGAGGGGACTTGGCAAAGAGGTTCTAAAGTCTGCCATACCTTGTCTAAGACCTTGTAAAGTCTGCCTTGACTTAGAAGAGGTTGGAAAATCTCCTTTGAAGTCCACCACACCTTGGCTAAACACTTGGAAAGTCCGCCATGGCATGTAGAGAGGAAAAATTAAAATTTTGCTAAGTGTTTGAGGCCTAGTAAAGGGAAAATCCGAAAATTTGCCTAAGTATAGAGGCCTAAAAGGGTGGAAAATCAAAATTTTGGCTAAGTATTATAACATTTTCAAGAGGCAAAGTGCTAAAGTTTGAAAGGCAAGTGCTAAAGGAAGTCCGCCATGGCATGTGGAAAGTGGAAAAGACTTGAGGAAGTCCGCCTAGGCCAAGGTGAAGAAAACAATGAAGTGTGCCTAGCATGAAGAGGGAAGAGAAAATTAAAATTTGCCTAAGTGTGGATGTATGGAGAAAATGTTATAAAGTTGGCTAAGTGCACAGAGAAAAACGCATAAAGCAAAGAGTTAAGGAAGTCCACCCTTGGCTAAGGAAGATAAAAATTTGTCAGGCATCACGGAATTTCGCCTAATAAAGACATCCAGACAAAGACTTTGCCTAGAGAAATTCGTCCGAGCAAGAAAAAATTTGACTTTGGCAAGAGAAAATAAGCTTAGTGCAATTAAAAATTCGCCATGGTAGGGAAAAATAAGGATTTGGCATAACAATTGTTGACGAAATGGCTTAAATTTTGACTTGGCTAGACGAGATTGGAATAAAATTGGAAAATAAACTTTAGCCAAGGAAAAAAGGAGAAAGATCGAAATAGCCATGGGTCCAACACGAACAGGTTGGAAATAAATTAAATATTTTAATATTTTAATAATTTATTTCCAATACTCAAAAATTTAAAATGCCTTGGACAAAATAATGGATGGAAAGGCAAGCTTCAAGTCCGCCCAAGGATGGATGTCCAAGACAAATGCAAAGTCGACCTAAAAGGTATGTCCAAGACAAGTGCAAAGTCCACCTAGAGAAGTGTCCAAGACAGTCCAAAATCCGCCCTCAATCATGGTGGAAAATATTCTAAGGCATGAAGTGCCTAGAAGGGAGATGAAAAATGGCAAGCTTAGTGGAAAGCCCAACCTATCTCTTGGCAAGAAATCTCTAAGTCCGCCTTACCTTGGGAAGATAAATGGAAAGAAGTTCTCAAAGTCCGCCATACACTTGTCCCAGGCTTGATGAAGTCCGCCCAGCCAAGGAAACTTAAAGAATTGGCTAAGTAAAAATTCAAAAATTTGGAAAGGCACTAGTGAAGTCTGACCTTGCTCAATGGGTGGACGGCACAAGAAAGTCTGACTTTGCCCAAGCACATCATGTCCAAACCTTTACAAAGTCCAACTTTGCTTGGAGAAGGTATGTCCGAACATCCATAAGATCCGCCAAGTACAATGACAAACATGATGCAAAGTTCGACCTAGACCAAGAAAAGAAATGTCAAAGTGTTGAGAAAGTTCGCCCCAATGTAAGAGAAAAGATGGTAAGCACTAGAAAAAGTTCGACTTCTCCCTAGAGATGTTTGTCCAAAGTGGCTTGAAGTTTGACTTAGGCTGAGAGAGAAAACGTCCAAGCTCATGTGAAGGCCGCCCAAGGAGAGGATGAGAAAATTAGCTAAAACTCAAAAAATTGGCTAAGTGTTGATACCTTGGGGAGAAGAATTCACTAAGTGTTGGACTGAAAACAGGAAGGATGAAGAGGAGTAAAGAAGAAATGAATAAAATCCTTAGCACAAGCCAAATTCAGAATTGAAGGCAAATCCACAGGCAAAGTTCATTCGAGCATGGAGATGGCCAAAACCTTGGCTAAATGTTGAATGGTCCACATGAAGGTGTTACAAAATAGCCAAAATTTGGCTAAGTCTGGGAAATACTTCACAGAGGAAATTCCAATTTCCTTCATTGTGGCGAAAGCACAGAGGCATTCTTCTCCAAATTCTAGGCACTTGAAAGAAGCAATCAGGACAACTTCTTGAGGGATTTCATCTCCTGAAAAATAAAAAAACAAGCTTCCAATCAGAATCGGATGGTGACAAGAAGAGTGTTCCAAACACATCTCCATACTTAGACAATTTCTTGACACAAATTGGAGAATTTAGAGAGGAAATCCCAAGGAATAACATCAACCTAGTTCAAGCAGGAGGAATTTCAAAGAATCCAACTTCAAGTCCAGACACCTACTCCAAGGGGAGACTTCCAGACCTCAAAGATTCCAGTACAGGAAAGAAGAAGAAATCAAAGTCTCAAAAGGAGCTCCAAGATCTAAGCTAGGAAGGAACAAGCGCAAAGGACAGAGTCATCGGCAAGGAAAATATTCTAAGGCAAGCATGTGGAAGAAAAACGAAGCAACCAAGGAAGGCATCCAGCACGCTAAGGTGGCGCCTCGTCATCTTCCAACCAATCAAATTGTTCCAAATCAACAGGCAACAACTTTCTATTTTATTGTTGATTTATATTTAGCAAAAGGACAAGTGTCCTCAAATGAAATTTTCCCATTGGTCGAAAGTGACAAACCCTAATTAGGGTTTTATTTTGTAATCTCGGCCGTTGATTTGAAATCAATCTTGGCCATTGAATTGTAATTGGGGAGCCTATAAATTGAGCTCGCCCCTCATTTGTAAAGGGTGTGGAGACAGAGTATGAAATTGTTGCATTGAGACTATTTCCGATAATAAAAGCTCTTATGCATGATTTGCTTTGAACAACTTTTATTGTCAAGTAGTAAGCGAGGTTGCATATCTTCTTCCGCCATAGATTAAAGTTAGAATTAAGTTAAGTAGAATTTGCTTTGAAAGTTGGTTAAGTGAATGAGAGATTGATCGTATCGATTCAATGGTGAAGTATTGCTCATACTTTCTTCGAATGGATGATTTGCATTTGATGCGTAAAGTTAGCCTGAGCTTATAATCGTGGAAGCTTAACTTCAGTCTCATTCGAGGTTTGAAAATCATTATCACACCCCTTGAAGATTGCACCCATTTTGCGTATGTTGTCCAACAGGAGGCGAAACAAAGTGTGGTTTATCCCTTTCACCGAATCCTTACTATCTCTTAAATTCTTAGGCGTAGAATAGATCCCTCTGAACCCTTATCCTTTTGCCATTTTTTTTGAGATCCAAATTGAAAGTCCTAATTGAAGAGAGCCTTTAATGATAAATCCGCCTAAGTCCCAAACTTGTGAAAAGTTCTTTAACGTAAGTCCCCTTGTTTATTACCAGCAAATCACAACGCCCATTGAGCTTATCCACACGTCAAGACCTGACAAAAGAAACATTGGAATCGCCATATGATCTTCTCGCAATCTTAGCATACGCGGTGATTTTTCAAGAGAGGATAGAGTGTCTTTGGACATTTTATTCTGTGTGTTCGGTGGATGATAAAACGTACACCAACAATATCTTTGATAAGTTTTGTGACCCAAAGTGAACTCCATGCTGTTGTGTAGCCTTGGGCCCTTACCTTTATCCTTCTTATTAAGGTTTACAACTTAATCCTTTTCTTTTATAGTACATATGGTCCATAGGCCATACCATCTCTTCTTTAACCAATCGGGTGAACCTCTCTTAACATCCTCAAAGAGAACCTTGTGAATTTACAAGATCCATTTGATTGCGTGACCTTACATTTGATCTATCGGTGTGGATGGATGATGCTGTCTGCAAAAAAAGGGACCACCATATGTTTAATTGAAACTTGGTGACTAATGCTTGCATTTGCTACGTTGATTGAAAGAAATCAATGGCCTGCACACTATTTTGAATTGTCAAACTCTTGTTGGTTGCGTTTTCTATGCTATCCATGTGATTTAAAGCTTGATCTAAGGGCTCATGGAAGAGGATGCTGCATACCTTATTCTATTGTGATACAATTTGTGCAAACATTTTAATCATTCCTTGGATTGAGATGAATGGTTGGCGGAGATAGGAACTGGTGAAGAGTTAAGGCTGTGGCCTTTACTTAGGAATTATGCTTGTGAGCTCCAACAAATCTTGAAAGTCAAGGAGTGTTTTCAAATACCTTGCTTAAAAGAAATGCAAAATCTTGAATCAGTCCATTGGGCACAAATCCCTTAAAAGAATAATTTCTTTTTCAAAGCCATTTGTACAATGAAAGTATATCTTACAGGTTCCTAGGCAAAGTTGAGCATAGTTGGAAAAATTGGACTTGATAGCCCAAAATGTTGACTTGGACTTGAGACTCAGCAAAATCTCAGCCAAAAAAATAAATTAATTACACAAAAAAATAAAATTAATGCATTTAGAGAACAGTCTATTTTGATCATCAGTTTTTCATAATTCAAGTGTTACATGTCATATGACCCTCAAATGCTCAAAATTTGAAAATTTAAAGTTTCAAAGTCAAACAATACATTGTATTACTATAAAATTACAAATAATAATTTTATAACAGTACTATACTTTTAATTTTTAAATATGTCAAAAAATAGACAAATACAATCTATACACTCCTCTTCCCCTTGCAGTGTGACCTAAACTCTCATGCCTCAATCTAGAAGGTAAGTCAATATGTGATGAGTTACTATTTCCTCAAATATGACATTGTCTTCCTTTAATGCACCTACCTCTGTTGCTTCTATTGGTGCTCTCTCTAATTTAGTGAGATCTTCATTTGTGAACATGATATCATTATGTGCTTCTTTGGCATTCCAATCAACAAATGGATTGATGCCATCCAAGTTTATGGCATTATGAGAAGGACTCTCCACCTTTTTGGTTCAAAGCAAAAGGTTGTATTGGATGAAGACAAGGTCATTGAGGTGCTCCTAGGTCAATTTGTTTCTCTTCTTGGCATGAATACTCTCAAATAGGCTCCAATTGTGAAAACACCCAAAAGCACTTCAGGGCTGGGACAAAATAGGGGTAACTAGCCTCTAAAGATTTGGTATGCCAACACCATAATTTTCCTACCACAAATTTACAAATAAAACATGTAGAGAAAGTGTAAGAACTAAATAAAATATTCATAACTTAAAACTTTAAAATTTATACTTTCTAGTATTAAAGCTAAAAATTAAAAGATTATTTTTTTCACTTGGCTGTTGGTTTTCCCTCTAAATTGCTTAAGTTGAAGTAAAGAGCCTTCCCTTAGCACCTTTGTAAACCTCTAACTCATCAAAGATTTTGTCCCTAATCTCTTTATCTATTGCCATCCACTTATGCATGAAATGCCTACCATGATCTCATCATCAACTTTGAATGTATCAAAGAAGTAAAATTTTGGGTTTAGGTAGTATGCCAAGGCACGTATTGGTTAGTGGAGTTGGTTCATCCATCTAAGATCAATGATGCACCAAATGATCTCATTTTTTTGTCACCATCAAAGTAATGCAAAATGGTCTTTTTGGCCACATCCATGGCCTCGTAGAGGTAATCCATTGGCATGCCATCCTCATCCACGAAATCGAGAACCTTGACCAAAGGTTCTACCACCTTAGAAATTTAAAATAAATTTTAAATTATTAGAAAATTAAAAAAAAGAAGATAGAAAATAGAATTTTCCCTATAGAATTTATGTTTGTAATTGTTACTTACCTTGAGTATCTCTATATTTTTGATGAACACCTCATCAAAAGTAGTTTTTGCAGCCTTCTCTCCTTTTTTTGGAATATTGAGAGTCCATCTAGGCATTGCTCATAAATATTAGCTTGAGAGAAGGAATTGAGGCTATAATGCTTTGTAAAGTGAGGAAGTTGGTAGCAAATCATGTGGTGTATGCTAAGATTTGGAACAAAAAGGAATTGAAGCAATGCAAACTAGAGAACCTAATTTCAAACCTAGAACACTTACGATTGAGCTAAGTAATGCAATCAAATGGTGAAAGGAAACTAAATTCTGACCTACACAAACCTTGATGTTGATGGGATATGCTCAAGAATTGATGTTTTTGAGAGTTGATGTAGTTGCTCATTCCAATAGCATGACCATGCTTTGCATCCATTTCCAACTCTTAGAAATGGCTTGAGGAATGAGATTTTTTTTCAATTTGGGATGAGGATTATGGATGGATGGGCTTTGATTTTGTGCAAAGGAGAACAAGAAGCCTACAAGTGGCATGTTGTGATTGGTGCACAACTACACATGCTTAGGGAAAAGATTGAAAAAGGTACCTTTTGGAGCTTTGTGCATTTAGAACCTTGCACATTTGGAACCTTGTGCAAGGTTGACTTTGTTTATTTTAAACAAAGTGGTGGACGAATGTGCAAATTATTAGTTAGTTGATTAAACTTGATTTGTTTATTCAACTAATTTTGAGGAGGATTTTGGATGAATTAAATAAATATTATGTATTTATTTAATTTACGAGGGAATGTTGATGGAATGATTGGTTTAATTAAATAAATGTGATTTATTCATATAAGTTGGAACTTATAGGAGAAAGGCTCAATTATCTAATTAATTAAATAAATAAATGTAATTTATTTAATTAATGTTGGGAAGAATGGTTAGATTTATCGATTAAATAATTGAGATTTATTTTAATTAATATTAGAGCAATGATTGAGCTGATTAATTAAATACATTTAGAAGTGGATATGGGAGATAGATTTAGTGTGATGATGGCAAAAAAGCGGCAATGCATTTTAGATGTCTACATTTTGTCCCTCTTTGAGATGGTGTTACCTAACATCATTTCAAATAGTAATAAAATATAGTGAGTTTTGAAAGGGAAGTCATAACCGCTTGGAGGAGTGATGAGATATGAGGTAGGGATGCCCCCTTGAGATGGTAGGTAGGGTTACAAGGCCTAAATGGGATCTCAACAAGAGAAATAGGTTTTAGGAGGTGAAAATTAGGGCTTGGAAGGAAACAATAGGGTGAAAAAGTGAAATTTGGGGGGAAATCTTATACATAGATGTTTGGAGGGGTAAAAAGTTTTTTTATCTTGTTGGGGAAGAAAAAAGAGCTCTAGATTTTGGAGAGAGGAGCTAAGTAAAATGGATCATGTATTGGTCGATCAACATCAGAGTGAGTTGGTTTAGAGTATAGGTGATGGATGGTGGGCCAACCTTGAGTTAGTTCAATGTTTGTTGCACTTTTGAAAGGGTTTTAGGGTCATGAATGAGGGAAAAAGGGATGGATTGCGCATGCATGAATGGCATAGACAGGTATTAGGGTGGTGCAAGCACAATTTAGGGTGGCATAAATGCACATGAAACACAAGGATTTTATTTAGGGTTTAACAAAAAAGGAAATGGTTTTATTTTGGTTGGGTTTAAAAAGAAGTCGACGAGGGTGATGTGCTTATGTGTGCTGAGATTTCCCGTGGTTGTGGCGAGTGAGAGGCAGTTTGTGGTACTAGTGTTGGTGCGGAGTTTTTGATATGGGATGATTGGGGTTTGATGGAAGCAATGGGATTGAGCTACTTGGCATAGATGACAAAGATCAATGTAGATAGGGTCTTGCTGATTGCGCTAGTTCAACGATGATACTTGGAGATGTCGACCTTTTAGCTCTCAATAGGGGAGATGACTGTAACATTAGAGTATGTGGAGGATTCTATGAGTCCTGATTTGTGGGGAGCAAGTGTATTGGTGAGAAATAGACATTTAGGGATCTCTTTGGTGGCTAGCAGGGAGAGGGCATATGCTTGTGCATGGGATGGGATTGGACATTGATGCATGTGCGGGTTGGTTATATAGGGTCCCTTTGGTATTGTTGGCAGCCACCAGTGGCATGTTGGTAATTGACAAGAATAGAAAATTATTTATGATGGATTTGTAGATATGGTGGTGGACATGGAGGAGATGGGGACAATGTTTGCTAGGATTTGTGCATGTTGACACACCTATATAGGGATCTGCATTTGATAGTGTATTGAGATGGTTAGAGTATTGGGGCTTTGACATTGCTTCAGATATGGATGTGGGAACACATCGTTTTTGATAGCCTTGGGGGGGTGTGGGCAATGGATGAACCAGTGATTTATGGTGGAGGATTCCATAGGGTGGTCGAGGGAGACACCTTGGATAGATTAGCTACTACAAATAGGCCAATGTTGAATTTGTGGTGGCAAACGTCACATGGAGGCCATGCAAGTCTGGATATGCTTGGGGTGCAAAGGAAAAATTCTATTTGGGTTTCACATAGATGTTGTGGTACATCATTTGTTGGTGTGAGTACATCTTTGGTTGGCACAACTACATCGAGTGGTACATGCTTAATAGGTTGATGAGGAGGTTTGGATTGCAATAGGATATCCTTGTCCCTCCACATTTTTAGGTGTAGGTGGTGAGAGAGTTTAGATCTTGGGGGCCATAGGTGGATAGACAAGAGGTACCATACAATTGGGTCATGCTAGCATTGGTGCAGTAGGATGATAGGAGAGATGTGGGAGATGCTAGGACAATGGTTGGATATGATGCTTGGTGGGTAGGCATCACGTCCAAGTGGTTAATGATAATGTGTCAACCATTAGGACGATAAGCTAAGGATTTGGGGGCCACCATCTAGCCAGTTTTGAGAGCATAATGTTGTCGTCAATGGTGAAGAGGTGGTACAATGTGATCATTGGTGGTTCCAGTAGAGGTAGCAACAACACCACCAGTAGCGGTAGGGGGAGACGGAGGGGATGGTGGTAGTCATGTGTGACTGGTCATATCTTATGGCAGATTTTGATGAGGCCATGTGCCATTTTGTATTTTTGAGATGATGTACATACATTTGATTATGATAATATGATATATGATTTTTGAGTGATTCATGGATTATGTCATGTGATGGATTCATGTATGGATATTTTATGATGTATGCTTATATGCTTTTGATTATGGCACATGTAGAAGAAAAAATGAATCATAGAAGATTGAAATGTTATTTAGAAAATGATCTTAGTAAATAATGAAAATGATAGAATGATGATAATAATTATAGAAAGGGTGATAATGCTAATGGATTTAATGACAAGTGTGTTTGAAGCTAGATGTAAGTGCATGTTGAAATGTGGTGAGCAACCTAGATTTGCTATAGCACTCGATGTTATGCACTAGGGTATAAGGACCATTGTGACAATGTGTATTGTGCATAAAGGATTGATTTAAAAACATGTTGCAAACAAGAGGATGCCTCAACATATTGTCAAGGCGTGTAACAATCTTGGTGGGATATGTGAGGGACATCAAAAAGCAGAGCATTCAAGCAAACTAAAGAATGCTCTGGCATACCTTCAAGTTGTGCCATGATATAAGGATCATGATGATCTTGATAAGGTATGTTGTAGGTCAATAGCTAAGAAAATAATCAAATTCAATAGACAAACAACTCATAGGGGTTTTACCTCTTGCCAAAGTGTTGAAAAGGTCAAGATGATGATGATGCTTGATCTGGGGAATGATGTATCCCGTGAAGGAAATGATGAGATGGTAGGATAGGAATGTTATGATGGCTAGGGATTCAACTAGTGTGCATCAATGGTGCTGGATAGGATTCTTTGCTTTCACATTCAGTGTAGGAGTGTTGTTGAGTTTTCTTCTTTTGTTGAATGGTGATGTTTTTATCTCAAAAAGTGTTTCGTAGATATGTCTTAGGAGACACATTGGAATGCCATATGTGTGCAAATGGAAGAATCTCAAAAGGCGCATTAGCTATGAGAAAGGGAAGAATGGTTAAGGGATAACGAGGCAAAAGGTTAGAATGAGATGGTGTGAAGAGGACCTATAAGATAATGGAATCTAGCTTTACGCATGGTGCTTGCAAGCAGGTTTTCACCATGGTACTTGTCCAAGGTGCCACAATAATTTTCACCAGAGGATGATTTTTCTTTACTTTTTTTATTTTTTTGTATTTTTTGCTTTTGGAATCGCAACAAATTAGGCTTGGAAGTGTTTGAGGTGCACTATGTTCATAAGTTTGTTGAGCTCCTGATTGTTTGGGGTGGCCAATTGATATTCTCCTAGTCCATACTTGGTGATGATGATATAAGGGCCTAACAAATCAGGTTTGAACTTGCCTTTCTATTCATAGTCCTAGTTGGTGCTTCATTAATTTTCTTTAAGGACAAGATCGTCAACCTCAATCTCTCTAACTTTGATTTTCTTGTAACTATGGTAGAGCTGGTTTTGATAGGCTTTTAAATGGTTTAAGGTGTTGAGGTGCCTCTCATTAAGTAGTTCAAGCTCATGCAGATGTGCAACTTTGTATTCTTCATCATCAATGAGATCACACAAAGAGATGTGCAATAATAGAAGTTTGATCTTGATTGGCAAGATGGATTCGACTCTAAGGACAAGGGAGTATGGGATAATGCTTGCAGGTATATGAATACTAGTACGGTAGGCCTAAAGGGCAAGGTGGAGTTGAAGATGCCAATCATGGCCAACATCATTGACAATCTTCTTTAGGATTTTGATTAAGGTCTTATTAGATGCCTTTGAACTGTTAGTTTTAGGATCAGAAATTAAATAAGCAGATATAGAGCAATTTTAAACAATTTGACACAGTATATACCCTACGAAAACGATCCAACTTGAGGGAGAAAAACCCAGCAACAATATATCTCTTATATATTGAATAATGAAGCCAATTCGCTTTTACAATGAGGCCAAATACAAGGCCGAATATCAGCACCACACTTTGATGCACACACAAGATAGAATCTAACACCTTGTTGATAATAATATCGATCTTCTTGAAGACACAATATCGACCTCCTTGATAAACTCGCACTTCTCTTGAAATCGAACTATGAATGAATGAATGATGATCAACTCAACAACATCTCTTATATATACAAGTCGAAGAGAGAGCCTCCATAAATTGCGTCCTTTCATAACACAAAGTCGGCCCATATATGAAAGATTGTAACTCATACAAAGGTGGCGACTCCCAATATGAAGTCGGCCTCATACAATGAATATAAATTAATATTAAGTGAAGCGCTTCTTCACTAAACTCGATAACAATAAATATTATTTATTCTTCTAAGTGAAGTGCTTCTTCACTAGTGGTGTCTCCAATAAATTAAATAGCCGTTAGGCTATATTTTATTTATTGCTTGATAAAATCGTGGCTGGAAGTAAGAGGCCCGTGGCTGTTTACATCAACACTCCCTCTCAGCTAGGGAGGAATACTTCCAGCTATCCAATGTCATGGAGTCTCTCAACATGACACCCACAATGGCTACACCCATATGTGGAAAGAACATATGTGGAAAGAGCTCATCATGGAGTCACTCAACGTGATATCGTCCATCATGGCTACTCCCATGTATGGAAAGAACATGTGCACAAGTGCCCATCACGGAGTCACTCAACGTGATGTCGTCATCTCATCATGACGTCCACCATGGCTACTCCCAGAGGGTGGATAAACACAAGTACAAGGAAATCATCACGGAGTCTCTCAACGTGATGTTGTCATGGAGTCACTCAACATGACATCCACCATGGTTACTCCCATAGGGTGGAAACAAGGGCTTTCACCTCAAATTTCTCTCACAGAGAAAGATGCATTAAAGCAAATCACAGAAGATCACTGATGCTGAGTCTCCCTCTCAGCTAGAGCTTCATTCTCCACAACTCCAAGCTTATCTTGAAAGTGCACAAACTTCACTCTAGAGAGAGGCTTGGTGAGAATATCAGTTGTCTGCTCATCAGTACAAATGTATCTCAATTGGATAGCTTTCCTCAATACCATATCTCTAATATAGTGGTATTTGATCTCAACATGTTTTGTTTATCATGAAACCTTTGGATTGACAAAGCTTCCACACAACTTTGATTATCACAATGAATAATAATTAAACCAATGATTGTCCAACAATCGCAAAACTACTGACCACAATGCTTCTCGACTGCTACAGTACAATATACTCGCCTCTGAGTTAGCAGATTGCTGCTTGAAGGCCTTCACTGCTACACCGGAAATCATCCACGACCCAAACTAAAGCAACAACTAGAGGTGCTCTTAGATCAGCTTCACACTCCACCTTGTCAGTCGAGTATCCTTGCAATGAGATCTGGGAGGTGTATCTCAAACCATATCCAAGCTGTGCCGCATAAGGGTATCTCGGGGATATGCTTTGCGCAACTAGATGTATTTTCCTTGAACCGCACACATAGGCCCGACTAAGTGCACTCATTGCATAACCAAATGCTCACGGTCTAGTATTGACTAGATACATCAGCGATCCAATCAGCTGCGCGTACATGAGAATTGGGATCCCACGGATCTGAACTAGTTGCAAACTCACTTAACTTCTTCAAATTGGTTTCCATCAGTGTAGACATGGATTTGCAATCCATCATGCCAAATCTCTTCAAGATGTCTATTGTATACTTCCCTTGACTCAGAATGACCTCATTAGGCCTCTGCCATACTTCTAAACCAAGGAAGTAATGCATGTATCCAAGATCCTTCAACTCAAATTTTGAAGCTAACTCCTTGCATTTGATAATGAGATGTTCTTCTCCAGTAAGAAATAGATCATCAACGTAAAGAACCAAGATTAATGCCTCACCATCAACTACCTTGAAGTACAGGTTTGAATCAACATCGTTCTTGGAGAAGCCCAAGCTCATCAGGTAGCGATCAATCCTCTCATACCATGCACGAGGAGCCTGCTTAAGGCCATACAAAGCCTTCTTCAATTTGCAAACATGAGACTCCTTCCCATGAATCTCAAAGCCATCAGGTTGCTCAATGTATACCTCTTCTTCAATTACACCATTAAGAAATGTTGTCTTCACGTCCATCTGATGTAACTTCCATCCTTTAGCCGCTGCAAAAGCAATGATAGTCCTGATGGATGTATATCGAGCAATTGGAGCAAGAAATTTTCCTTCAGAAAATGCAACTTGATATCCTTTGTCCTCCAAGGCTGAAATTGATACAAGGTTCCTCTTGATGCTTGGTACAAATAACACATCGCTCAACTGAAGAGAGATGCCAAAATCTAAGTGAAGAGAGGAGGCTCCAACACCTTTCACAGAATAGCATTCATCATCACCAATTATGACTTGAATGTTGGTATCTCTCTCCACCAAATTTGAAAGATGTTCTCTAAATCTAGTAATGTGACGAGAGGCGCCACTATCAATCAACCATGTGTTGCTATCGGTTGGAACATTGCTTGATAGGGCAGAAATAAATAGAAATCCACTTGAATTGTCTCTTGAATCCTTCTGAGGAGAGACCTCACCCACATCCGCTATGGAAACATGCTGTTTTGGTCTAGTTGCACAATCTCTCGCATAGTGACCAAACTTGTCACATCTGAAGCACTGTATATGGGAGAGATCCTTCTTCTTCTTAGATTCGGGAGCACCATCCGATCTTCTATCTCTGTTCCTCTTGAAGTAGCCTTTCTTCCCTTCTCTTTCCTCTTTGATGATTGAGCGGCAAGTACATGAATATCTTCATTGTTAGAACTTCGCCCATTGTCTCTTGCTGCCAATCTTGATTCCTCTTGAATACAATCTGCCCTAAGGCGATCAAACTTAGGTAGC